>JACXGM010006507.1:0-13316 GCA_016801145.1 Umbra pygmaea | reverse complement strand
CCTCTGGCCAATCTCCCATTACATTGTTCCCTCACTCGCGAACAAGACCCCAAGGTATTTAAACTCCTTCACTTGGGGTAAGGACTCATTCCCTACCTGGAGTAGGCACTCCATCGGTTTCCTGCTGAGAACCATGGCCTCAGATTTAGAGGTGCTGATCCTTATCTCAGCCGCTTCACACTCGGCTGCGAACCGATCCAGTGAGTGCTGAAGGTCACAGGCCGATGATGCCATCAGGACCACATCATCCGCAAAAAGCAGCGATGAGATCCTCAGCCCACCGAACTGCAACCCATTCCCACCCCGACTACGCCTCGATATCCTTTCCATAAATACTACAAACAGGATTGGTGACAAAGCTCAGCCCTAGCGGAGACCAACCCTCACATGAAACGAGTCCGACTTACTGCCGAGAACCCGGACACAGCTCTCGCTTTGGTCATAAAGAAATTGGATGGCCCTAATAAGGGACCCCCTCACCCCATACTCCCGCAGCACCTCCCACAGTATCTCCCAGGGGACCCGGTAGTAAGCCTTCTCCAAATCCACAAAACACATGTAGACAGGATGGGCATACTCCCAGGCCCCCTCCAGGATCCTTGTGAGAGTAAAGAGCTGATTCGTTGTTCCACGACCAGGACGGAATCCACTGGAAAGAGACACCTTTTATTAGACGAGAATCTGTTGTGATTTGTCTAAGTCATCACGTCATCATCTTTGTTTTATTATTTTCTCTACAATGTCCTTCCCCATCAAACCTCAACACTTGGCTTGTCGGTGCCACCATGTACTGCAAGTGTGTTTTTTGTTTGGGCAGTGAGCACGATAAGGCCACATTGCAGCCTGTTAGCACATGCTCAGTATGCTCAGCTATGCCTATTTAGCTGAGGGAGATAAGGGAGACCTATTTTCGCTCTTCTCTGCCTTCAGCAGACGTTGTAGTGAATATGGCGTCTGCCCCAGATTATGGGTGTGGTGGTGGATTTTTTACATTGTTCCCCAGTGGTAGATCTGTCTCTGAGCTGGCAGCTCTTGTAGAGTCCACATTTAGCTCGGGGTCCTCACCCGTTCATTCTGAGGGTGAGGAGGAGGAAGAGGGGCTGTCAGACGAAGAGGTGGAGGTTGTTACCCCTCCCACTAATGGCCGCCTGACTCAGGATCTGCTACCAACCCACTATTGAGGTAGAGGAGGGAGCTTAGGGCAGCATGCACTATGCCCGACTTGTTCCTCGAAAGGAACCTCCTCCACCACGATGATCTTACTGTCTAAGTTTGTTGAGTTATCATGCGGGGCTGTCTCTGTAGCTGCCAAAAGACACCTTTGGCTGTCTAGCACGGCGTTAAGCGACAGTCAGAAGCTTCCTCTGCTTAACGCACCCCCATCACTCCGAATGCGCTGTTTGGGAGGCCTTTGGCAGAGACCATAGCGCATGCTGCGAGAGAAGAGGAGGACAGGAAAGCCTTACGCAAGACCTTTTCACTCCAGAAACGCTACACTGTAGCGCCACCCACCACTTTGGCAGCCAGACTTAAGATGGCGGGACACAGGTCACCACCTAGGGGTGGTGGTACTGATCACTGTAGACTGGTTCTATATCGTGGAACTCCGCCCTATTCGGGAGCTATGCTCCTAGTGGTTTACCCCTCCTGCGTAGCAGGCTGCACTTGAAAAAATCATATTTTGCATACATGTCCGCACCAGCCAATGGGGTAACAGCGCTGATCAATGTGATCAGCGAAATTGTTAATGATCAATTATCGATCGTTGATTAATCATGCCCATCCCTACCTCCTGTTCTAATGCAGCCCTTATGGGTCTGACTGAACGGAAGAGATTGACCAGCTCAGGATTATCGGAGGGAGTTATCCAAACTATTAAGAGCGCACAGGCGGTTTTTACCTCTAGAACACATGCAGGTGCAAACTTTTTTTACGAATTGGTGTTCAACGCGAGAGACATCGATCTGCAGTGTTGTGAGGTTAATTCGGTGTTGGAATTCCTACAACAGCTGTTGGTGGAAGGTAAATCGCCAGGCACACTAAAAGTGTATGCATCAACGATTTCAGCATGCCACAATGGTTTCAGAGACTCTACTGTCTTTGCGCATCCATTGATTGCAACTTTCCTGAAGGGAGCTTGACGCTTATGACCTAACGTGTGATTGAAATGACCTTAGTGGGACATATCTGTGGTTTTGGAAGCCCTCCAAAAGCCAACTTTTGAGTCGTTGGATCAGCTGCCTTTGGGCATGCTATCCATTAAGATAGCACTACTTCTCGCTCTGGCCTCCGCCAAGAGAGTGAGTGATTTATGTGCGCTGTCTGTACACCCTGACTGTTGTATCATCAATGGTGATAACAACACAGCGGTGTTAAGACCTAATCTGTTTTTTTCTCCCTTAGATCATTAAGAACTCCTATAGTTAGGGCTGGGCACGGAACGTCGATACTTTTATGGCACCAACCAAAATACTCTGATCCTATTGAGTATCGAAAAATTATTCATCTTTCTGTCCCAAATTTTGGTTCCAAAAGCGTCTGTGAGTCAATAATCATGCAACATACTTTCATGTAAAGACCTAAAGTTGCCGGCGATTGGCTGTCCTAAGTCTAAAGTGTGGCTACACTTTGTAAAGTTGAATGCCGATAAAGCAAAGTGCAACATATGCCCTAAGAATCTTTCAGGCAAAGGCAGCAATACCACCAATTTAATGAAGCACTTGACCATTCACAGGATCAATTTGAGGGCAGAAAGTTGCACGGTTTGCGACTGTAAAAACTTTGCTAGTTTAAGACTGACACAGTTGTCAATTTCACTTTGTTTAAATAGCAAATGCACCTGCGCCCATATTTGCAGCCATGTACGTGCTGGTCTAACAGGGAGGTGTGTTTAGGATAATTCTTGGCATAGTGCCATCTTGAGGCATCGGAAAGTGATTGCGCCATTGACCAACAAAAACCTGGTCTAAAGTCAATGGCGCAGCATGTCATTGAGTCAAATGCACCGCGCGTGCACACTATGCTTGTTGCACACACACAGAGAAGCGCAGCAGCACACAAATATGCAAAATATTACAAATTAAAATATTAAGGTCCAAATCCGCTATCATAATAGTGGACATCGCCGTCACCTTTGATAAATGTCTCTTCGAGTGGTTTGGACCACTTTGTTTTCTGCTCAGGACTTCCAGGGTCGGACGCTTAGTGATATGGAAATATTTAAATTTCTCACTGAGGGGTCTGATACTCTGTTTTTCAGATTAATCACCCAATGCATTGGCCCTAAGTTCTCATTGTGTGAGACCTAATAGGGTTTAATGTTTTTTAGTGCTCTCTCCACTAGAGAGTGCTGGTGGATCAGAACTGTTTGGGGTGCGTTCATTATGTAAAACGTTACTCCAACAGTGGCCTGTATTGCTCTGATTTCCTGGGTGCAGCTTTTTGCTTATCCCAACGAGTTAGAGTAATCAGGGTTACATTGACTGCGCGTAGCTCCACCTTAACCACTAGGAGCATAGCTCCCCTATGGGGCGGAGCTCCATGATATAAAACGTTAGATACCGGAGTTCCGTATCCTCAGTTCTATGAGTGGAGCATAGCCCCATAGGGTTATTGCCCTGGTAGTACTCTTTTCCACTTGGAGGTCAGCTTTAGACCTTTATCGGGTAACGATATGGCGGCTGAGCCCCCTTATACACGGGCAGCGCTGTCACCCCATTGGCTGGTGCAGTGACGTGTATGCAAAATATGATTTTTTTTCAGGTGCATCCTGCTACGCAGGAGGGGTAAACCAGTAGGAGCATAGCTCCCCTATGGGGCTACGCACCTTTCATAGAACTGGAGTTACAGAACTCCGGTAACTAATGGAACACCCCACAAGAGCTGCAGTTTTAGAGATCCTCTGAATCAGTTGTCTGGCCATCTTAATTTGGCCCTTGTCAAAGTGGCTTAAATCCTTAAACTTGCCCATTTTTCCTGCTTCTAACAAATCAACTTTGAGAACAAAATGAAGTAGCAGAAAATCTTACCCTTGCTACTGTATGTTTGATTGATAGCTTGTCCAGGAAGAAGCTGTGGTAGGCAGACTAAGCAAGAAGGTGCATAAGATGCTAGAATAAAAGGACAGACTGCCTTCTCAGGTCACTTCGCACCAGAAGCTGAGATATGATCTGAACTTTCTCACTGAGAAACACAAGGCTGCACAGCTGGAGTTAAAGACCCTAACGGCACTCAGCATGCCTCATCACTGTGCTGCTGGGCAGCACACAAACAGGAAGTGCTATGGCCTGGTTTATGTTATGGCCTGGTTTCATGTTATGGCCTGGTTTCTTGTTATGGCCTGGTTTCTTGTTATGGCCTGGTTTCATGGTATGGCCTGGTTTCATGTTATGGCCTGGTTTCTTGTTATGGCCTGGTTTCTTGTTATGGCCTGGTTTCATGTTATGGCCTGGTTTCATGTTATGGCCTGGTTTCATGTTTTTCATTTCTGAGGATGACCACAGAACTGAGGACTGCTTTGAAACAGCTGAAATGAAGCCCAGGATGAGCTGAGACCTTGAACACATCTGCTGTTAATACAACATAAAGACCTGAACAGGTAGGCAGCATTCATCTTTCACAACCCTCATAGAAGGGGCTGAATGCTACTTTGGTAAGGAGGTGCTAGCTCAGGTCAAATCCATCACCAATCCTAGGGGCCTGACCTGACTGACCAAGAGATAGATGGTGAAGGACATGGGGATCACCATGGCGACACACCTGCCTGTGTCCTTTAGTTGCACTGGTATTTCTGAGTTTGCTCCTTGGAGGAGAACTAGTGGAGGACCAGTCTGTGCTTTATTTACTCTTCCATCTTTGACTGGTCAGTTATTTGTTGGCCAGGATGTCCTTGTGTGGTATAAATAGGACAGGTCTGTCACTTCAATGCTAAGAGGATGCTTTGAGTTGCCTGAAAGATTTTTATTTATTAAATTTTAGTTTGGAGGGGAGTGGTGAATAATGCATTGGGAACCTGCTACATGTAGTGTTTTTATCATTAGCATGCAGCCCAAGTTATCTGCAGAATACTTATGAGTGCCAGTGAAATGTTTGTGATGTTATTTATTTATGTTGCCCTCTCAATTATTCATTTGTTTATTTATTCATGGCAGAACTAACTGCAATTGGAAAATTCATTTTTGCTGAAGGGCACACACCGCCTCTCGCTGCACCCCCTGTACACAAAGGGGGGGCGGGGGGCGCATCAGGCTTGTTAGTAATTGCTTTATGTGGCGTTTCCTGAGACTCACGGGGAGATGTCATTTTAATCTGAGCAGACAGGTAGAGACATGCGATGGGTCAGCTTGATGGGTGGGAATGAGAGGAGAGGACCTGTAGTTTGTCACTTTTCCTTCAGCCTTCAACCTCAGAAACGTGGTGATGAAGGAGGTGGGGGCTGTAACTTCTTCTACACACATTACAGGAAATCAGATTCCATGTGTGTAGACAAGAAGGCGCTACAGGTCTGAGTGGAGCAGAAAACAAAGATTGTGTGGTTGCCTCTGGTTGTCTTCATGGCTGCATGCTCTCCAGCCTTCACTGTTGTCTTTAATTATATGGACTGAGATTTTGTTCAATTTCACACTTCTGCACACACAAGCAGCAATTATTTCCCAATAATTGATAACGTTTCAGTGAACATTACATGATGTGTATGGTGGGGAACGTGTGTGGTCATGTGTTTGTGCAATTGTAGCCCTGAACTAACTTAAGTCATTAACTGCTCCTAGTCATGGAATTATAGTCAACATCATATGCTGAGTTTGGGCAGCATTTACTGTGTTCCTGTGTGTGGGTCTCTGTGTCTGTGTGTGGGTCTCTGTGTGTGGGACTCTGTGTGTCTGTCTGTGTGTGTGGGTCTCTGTGTGTGGGACTCTGTGTGTCTGTCTGTGTGTGTGGGTCTCTGTGTCTGTGTGTGGGTCTCTGTGTGTGGGTCTCTGTCTGTGTGTCTGTGTGTGCATGTGGGTCTCTGTGTCTGTCTGTGTGTCTGTCTGTGTGTGTGGGTCTCTGTGTCTGTCTGTGTGTGTCGGTCTGTGTGTGTGTGTGGGTCTCTGTGTCTGTCTGTCTCTGTGTGTGGGTCTCTGAATCTGTCTGTCTCTGTGTGTCTGTCTCTGTGTGTGACTCTGTTGTCTGCGTGATAGAGCTAGAACGTTATTTTTAGTTTCACTCCAAATATTTAAGTTTATTCATAATTAAACACACTGATTTAGACACAAACAAATGTCAATGTAAGAGCAGGTTGTCATGTATGATACCTGACATATTGTGTAAACATATATGCATACATTAAAGACACACACACAAAATATCAGTTGAGAGAACAATAGTTAGGCATCTAAAAAATCTATTTAGAATATAACGTGGCATTGTTGTTACCTAAAAAAAAAGTCACATTATTTATTTTTAATCCAGACTGTTGAAATTGAATTTTTTTGACAGATGACTAGAAAGATCATGCATTATTTATTCATGAAACCCACAGTAAAGCATAGCCTAAGCTGCGTCCGTCATTGGAAACCTTGTTACAACAGAGTACATGCTGTACAGTGGTAGGGAAAATTATGTGAACCTTAAGGAATAACCTGGATTTCTGCAAAATATGGGTCATAAAATTTGATCTGACAACAATAAACACAGTCTGCTTAAACTAATAACACAAAAACAATTATATGTGTTCATGTCTTTACTGAACACATTGTATAACATTCAAATTGCAGGGTGGAAAACAAATGTGAAACCTTAGATTTAATAACTCCTTGATCTTCCTTTGGCAGTATTAAGAAAACCCAAAATGTGTTCTAATGTTGCCTGTAGTTGCTTATCAGACCTGCACAGCAGTTAGGAGGAATTTTGAACATTTCTCTGTACAAACTGTTTCAGTTCAGCAATACTTTTTTGGGATGTCTAGTGTGAATCACTCATATTTTCTTCTGTTGAAGCAAATCTGTTGTTGATTTACTTCTGTCCTTTGTATTGTTGTGCTGTTGCATCACACATCAACTGTTCAGTCTCAGTTGGTGGACAGATGGCTTTATATTCAGCACAGCAGCCCCAAAACATGATGCCCCCTCCACCATTACAGTTGGAATGAGGTTTTTATGTTGGTGTGCTTTGTCTTTTTCTCTCTACACATATTGTTGTTGTGTTCCTTCCAAACAACAAAAATGTAGTTTATCTGTCTACAGATAATGCCAGTAGCACTGTGAAACATCCAGGTGCTCTTTTGCGAACTTCAGACTTGTTTACTTTTGTGTTTTTTTAAGACAGGGCAGCTCTTATCAACAACTCTAATCTCATCTCTTTGATTAGCTGACTGCAATTTGCTTTTGCAGAAGGCATTAGCCTAGGGCAGGGATCTCCAACCCTGGTCCTGGAGAGCTAATATCCTGTTTGTTTTCACTCCATCCTTAATCTAGCAGCGTTGATTCTACTAATTAGCTTGTTGACAAGCTGAAAAAGGCAACATTGTGTGCGGTTGGAGTGAAAACATACGTAGCTCGACAGCATCATGGTTGGAGACGCCTATATACCTATTCCTCCCTGCACTGTGAATGTTTAATTATTGTATATATAATGGGTTGTGTGTTATTTATTTGAGCAGACTTTGTAGTGACTTACTTGAAGGTGAGATAAAATCTTAGGAACAATTTATGCAGACTTTTATGTAATTCCAAAGGGTTTGCATACTTTCGTTCCTCACCAAAAGGGCTTATTGAAAGGCAGTAAGACACCATTGATTACCTTCACATATATCGATCACTTGGCATATACAGATTCATTGATCTCTAATGGTCTATATCACCTCAGTGGTTAGGAGTCAGACTTGTAGTCAAACATTAGCCCTTGTTACAAGTAAAATTCAGGATTTATTGTCAGATAAACAACTGGATGTAATTTCATGCATTCTATGGCAGTTACGCAGCTGAAGGTTAGTGACAACAAGCTCCCTTTGCTAGTCAGCTAGTTAATGTTATAATAATAACCAAACACATTTGCGGTGTAGCCTGAAATAGTTTAATTTATCATAATTAGCTCACCAGTAAAACACAATCTAGAGTACAATGTCTTCACAACTAATTGTGGATGATGCTACATGGCTTCAAATCCCAGACATAATAAAGTCCTTAGAGAAATAACTGGGCTAGTTTACTCTGACTGGCTACCATTTGAAATGATTGATGGGGGAGTCCCCCCTCCCCCTTCTCGAAATGGTACTGGCACACAGACAGTATTAAGTCAATTAACTTAAAGGTGTAGATAGGCTATAGCATTCAGACTGGATACCTAAACATTGAATGCATGCTAAATAATTTATTTTAATGGTTTGTCTGAAAGGGTTAACCTATAGGCCTTATAATGTGACCTTCTTTTTTTTTCATTTTAACTTTATTTGAGACAGACAATGATGGCTGTCTCAAATGTTTTTAGGTGAGACAGACAATGATGCGGAGAGCACAGAGAGAGGAGATATAGAGAGGAGGGAGATAGAGAGAGGAGATGAGGAAAGAGGAGGAAAAGAGGTAAGACAAACAGTGAATGAAGAAACAGAGACAGGACAATTCAAGAGAGAAGGAACAGAGAGAGGAGAGAGTGTTGTTTATCACCTGTGAGAATGTACTTGAACATTTTGCTAGACAGACAAAGACAGGAGCCTAATGCAATATCATTATGTACAAGTGCATTGCATTAGAAGCCCTGGATATGAGCCTACCTCTCTCTCTCTCTTTTAAAGATTCTCTCTGTTTTGTCATTCAGTAAACTTTATAGATTTCAACCATATTATTCCTTCTTGAGTCTTTTTAACAAGAACTTAGATTATTTTACGAATTGAATTGTGATTGTGTGACCTATGAGGGAACAACCAGTGATACCCTTGGTACCATCAAATGATAGCTTATAGCGATGTCATCAAAATACACATAAACCGGTAGGCCGTGGCCCACCTTACCGGTGACCGCATCGTGGTCCACCTGATCACAGAATTTGTAGTTTACCCACCTCTTTTTTTACCACTACACCCCTGCCCTTAAGGGAAAAAAATTAAATGTACTGTTTTACCATAAATTCCTTGTTTTCAACGTGACAATGGGAGATGTGTATTATTTGTTTCACAGAATTTCGGACATGCATGTTAATCACTATAATTTAAACTTTTTCTTCAGACAAGTAGTTTTTGCTATTGGACATGTAAAAAAACAGACTTACCTGTCCAAAGGACAAGTGGCCAATAAAGATAATGTCAACCTCTCACTTAGAGTAGTTCTCCAACTATATGTTGTGTGTAATGTCCCTTTGTAGTGCATGTAAATATCACTCTCTTTAGGAAAAATAATAAAATGTAAATAATATAGTTCATATATCGGTGAAAAAACATTGATACCAATATATCGGTAAACTGTTAATATCAGTTGATATTGGCCAACTGATATACTGTATATTTGTATATCATACACCGTATTGAGAACTGAGGCCGTGCAGACTTTTGAACGGGTCATTTCATTATTTTCTTCTTTCCTCTTCCTGTATTGCAGCCTGCCACAGAACAATTTAATTGTATCCCTGTTTGTTTCATTGTTATCTGTAAAGCAAAGTTTAAAATTATAGTTGTATACTGTAGGTACAAGTGAGGGCTTACAATGGGTTTGTCTTCCACTGCACGTCTTTTATTCTCTTATCCAATTAATAAAATATAGGTTAAGTGTACCTATTAAGCCCATAAAAATCTAAGTTTGGACATTTCTAACACATACTGTCTTATTTTTACTACCAAAAATGCAGATAAAATGAATGATTAATCTCTTATTTGAAGTTCTAAGACTTTACTTATTATAAATGATTTTTGCATCCTTGGGTAGCTCATATAAACACCAGAAAAAGGACATGCATGAAACATTACCACACATGACATAAATACCCAAGTAAAGAAACAAAGCATACATGTATAATGGCAGAAAATGACATAGATATAGGTCTATGGAGGTCTTAGAGATTTGAAACCCTGAATAAATATTGCACTGGATTTAATGTAGCTGGTTTAACAATAGGATAGATTGATTCATGAAAGAGTTTTTAAGTCTGTTGCAATTAAGAGCATGCACTCTAAAGTGTCTGTTTGAAGGCAGGAGCTGATATTCTCTGTGAAAAACATGAGTCATTAGAAATATTCCTGGCCAGTCTGATCATACTATTATTGTGAGCTTCCTGAAAGCAGTGCTTTGTTTATTTACAGGTAGCCCTATAGTATGATCTTTGAAAAAATTTGAATTTGATCAAATTGCTTTGTTTTATTTTTAACTGATATGCTTACTCAGCCAAGCAGTACTATAATAGAGCATGATACTCTGGATTACTGTTGTGAAAAACAAATAAATTATTTGGCAACCAATAGGATCTCAATCTATGGAAAAAATAGACATGCTGTTGATTTTTTTACATATAAATTTTACATGAGAGGTCCATGAGAGATTTTCGTCTTAACATGACACCCAGATATTTGTAGACTGGGACTTGACTGATTACTGAATTGTGAATCTTTACTGGGGATAGTTGACAATTCGGGAGTTTTCCAAAAATAATTTCCTCTGTCTTCACAGTGTTAATAATGAGAGCATTTCTATCACAACACTCTACTAAACAATCCACATTGCCCTGGTACAGTGTAGGGTAATCAAATTTGGTAGAAAGGGTCAATAGAGTGGCGTTATCTGAGTATTTTAACAGAAACTGGTTTGGCAAACTAGTGGTACAGTCAGAGATATATACAGTGAACAACACAGGAAAGCGAATACAGCCCTGGGGTACTCCAGCATTAATTATATTTGGAGAAGAGAGTGTGTTAATGACTAGCTGAACCCTGTCTGTGAAAAAAGAAATACCACAGAATAAGATAAGGATTAATCTGAATCATTTTTGATAAAAGTAAATCTTGTTGAATTGTATTGAACGCAGATGAAAAATCAAGAAACAGAGCCCTGATGTATGTTCTTGGTTTGTCCAGATGTTTGGAGATGAGGTGTACCAGTGTAACCACTGCATCTTACGTTTATATTTTGTTTATATGCAAATAAAAAGGGGCCTTGCTGCTTCCATAGATATTTGTTAAGATGTTGAACCATGATCTTTTCCAGTGACTTTATGATCACAGATGTAAGAGCTATTGGCTGAAAATCATTATATTCTTTAGGATATAGTTTTTTGGGGGAGGAGCCTAATGTGAGATGTTTTCCCAGCTAGTGGGATGATGTGTGTGTCAACTGACGACTGTGTACCGAGTGTACCCATGGGTATTCCAAATAATCCCACTTAATTATTTATTGTTACAACATTGATTTGATTTTAAGTAGTACAAATTATTTAACAACATTTCATTACTAAGACAACATTCCATGCCTCTCAATTATTTTAATTAGTAATCTACACTCACCTAAAGGATTATTAGGAACACCCATTCAATTTCTCCTTAATGCAATGATCTACGCAACCAATCACATGGCAGTTGCTTCAATGCATTTAGGGGTGTGGTCCTGGTCAAGACAATCTACTGAACTCCAAACTGAATGTAAGAATGGGAAAGAAAGGTGATTTAAGCAATTTTGAGTGTGGCATGGTTGTTGGTGCCAGATTGGGCCGGTCTGAGTATTTCACAATCTGCTCAGTTACTGGGATTTTCACGCACAACCATTTCTAGGGTTTACAAAAAATGGTGTGAAAAGGGAAAAACATCCAGTATGCGGCAGTCCTGTGGGCAAAAATGCCTTGTTGATGCTGGAGGTCAGAGGAGAATGGGCCGACTGCTTCAAGCTGATAGAAGGGCAACTTTGACTGAAATATCCACTCGTTACAACCGATGTATGCAGCAAAGCATTTGTGAAGCCACAACAGGCACAACCTTGAGGCAGATGGGCTACAACAGCAGATGACCCCACCTGGTACCACTCATCTCCACTACAAATAGGAAAAAGAGGCTACAATTTGCAAGAGCACACCAAAATTGGACAGTTAAAGACTGGAAAATATTGCCTGGTTTGATGAGTCTCGATTTCTGTTGAGACATTCAGATGGTAGAGTCAGAATTTGGCGTAAACAGAATGAGAACATGGATCCATCATGCCTTGTTACCACTGTGCAGGCTGGTGGTGGTAATGTTATGGTTTGGGGGATGTTTTCTTAGCACACTTTAGGCCCCTTAGTGCCAATTGGGCATTGTTTAAATGCTGTGGCCTACCTGAGCATTGTTTCTGACCATGTCCATCCCTTTATGGCCACCATGTACCCATCCTCTGATGGTTACTTCCAGCAGGATAATGCGACATAAGCTTGAATCATTTCAAATTGGTTTCTTGAACATGACAATGAGTTCAATGTACTAAAATGGCCCCCACAGTCACCAGATCTCAACCCAATAGAGCATCTTTGGGATGTGGTGGAACGGGAGCTTCGTGCCCTGGATGTGCATCCCACAAATCTCCATCAACTGCAAGATGCTATCCTATCAATATGGGCCAACATTTCTTAAGAATGCTGTCAGCACCTTATAGAATTAAGGCAGTTCTGAAGGCAAAAGGGGGTCAAACACAGTATTAGTATGGTGTTCCTAATAATCCTTTAGGTGAGAGTATATTGTAATGGAAAATGCACATTAATATTTAAGAAACTGATATTTAAAATTGGTATACATTCATTAGGCCTAGCTTAAATTGTAGTGGTCATGTTACAAAAAAAAATGGGAACAAAGGGAAGAATTCTCTCATTCATTTATATAGCTAACGTCTTGGCCAGAACATGTTGTTGCGCGAGATCGATTAGGCCCAATTTCGTAAATCCTCAACCCCACTGGCAAATAATCTAAAAGGATGGACAGTGAAAACAGATTGACTGTAGAGTGTATTGAACATAGTTCCACTTGTATTACTAAAGCCTATCTGAAGACATAATGTTGCCTCTATAACTAGTTCCACTTGTATTACTAAAGCCTACCTAAAGACACACTGGCCTCTATAACTAGTTCCACTTGTATTACTAAAGCCTATCTGAAGACATAATGTTGCCTCTATAACTAGTTCCACTTGTATTACTAAAACCTACCTGAAGACATAATGTTGCCTCTATAACTAGTTCCACTTGTATTACTAAAGCCTACCTGAAGACATAATGTTGCCTCTATAACTAGTTCCACTTGTATTACTAAAGCCTACCTGAAGACATAATGTTGCCTCTATAACTAGTTCCACTTGTATTACTAAAGCCTACCTGAAGACATAATGTTGCCTCTATAACTA
>JACXGM010006506.1:14663-32919 GCA_016801145.1 Umbra pygmaea | reverse complement strand
GGGATGAGGACAGAGAGGTGAAGGGAGGGATGAGGACAGAGAGGTGAAGGGAGGGATGAGGACAGAGAGGTGAAGGGAGGGATGAGGACAGAGAGGTGAAGGGAGGGATGAGGACAGAGTAGTGAAGGGAGGGATGAGGACAGAGTAGTGAAGGGAGGGATGAGAGTAGACCATAGCATTTGATGTTGAAAAGACATCTTTCAAATGAATTTGGTCAGTAGGTTTTAAAATACTTGTTATTTTGTCAAGCTTGTTAATAACACCAGCTGTTTGCTTGTAGCACCTACAAATTAAACATGATTGGTTCTGATGAACCAAAGATCATTACTGTCACAGCTTTGATATGTTTTTCCTCAAATATTGTTTTAAGTACAAATCTGAAATACATCAATTACCAAAGCAACACAATCACATAAAACAAACACAGTCATTGTTAAATGCATAAAATGCCCTAATGGCACCAGTTCCTCTAATTTGAAAGTACATTGTCACTCATTATAATTGTGAGGGGCAAAGATACTAAAAGCAGGTCTGCCCAATTCAGTGGAGATCTTAGGAATTAATAAAAGGTGGTAGTTTGTGCAAAAGAGCTGTATGAACAAAAAGTACAAAATGCATTTCTCTGAGATTTTGAAGAAAGACATTTTAATTTTTGATTTAAGGATGAAATGATGGGTACAGAACCTGTCTCCTGTAATAATATTATTGGCACTATGATGTACTGTACAGCATCAAGTGGTTTTACAGGGCCCGACATTAAGGCTTGTCTGCTTGTCCGGGACAAGTGAAAAAAGTAGTCGGACAAGGAGCTCGTAGATGGACAAGTAAAATAAATAAGTACATTGATTGAGCTAAACAAAATAATTGAATATTGATGACATGTCCTTTTTTGCAAGAAATCGGTGTGTATTTATGTATGCACGCAATTTTATCTAATGTTCTAAATTTAAAACACGGTTTTGTTTAGATCTGACTGCACGGTGGTGGTCACATGACACACCGCTCTGTTGTCACACTGCAAGTGCTCATTCGCTGTTAATACATCACCAAAAAAGTATTCTAAAACTATGTACATATAAAAGTTGTCATTTATTGCATATACATATTATCTATTTATTATAGATATATTATCTATATATATATAAAATCTATTTATTATAGAGAATATTATATATTCTCAATTCAAATCAAGTATCTTACTTGGCCATAATATCATTTTTTAATTATATTTCATGTTGTATCATGTTTGGTTTCATTGTCGATGGGAGCTAATTCAACCAATTTGATTATTTTATTAGTAATCCCATATTATTATAAAGCGAATTTACAAATGGAGAGTGAAATGCTGATTAAACAAAAATTGTGGAATAGGTTACAACAGTAAAGTTTTACACCTCTCAAGTGTGAAACTACTGATGGACGTCTATAAGTAGCTAACTAAAAGGAGTAGTTAGACATCCAATACAGTGATTTGCACAATTTGTCAATCATGTGAAAATCATTAATCTCACAGACTTGTCTTCACAACATGTCCCTATTGTAATTTGCCTATATTAATTAAGACAAATTAATAATGAATTTGATGTATTGAAGCAATATAGAAGATGCTATTGAATTTTCTTTTATATTTGAATTGGGAAGATTGGCTGGTAAAATTAGGGCATCAACCAGCCCAGAGGCGTCATGCCCATTGAAAATGAGGGCACGTGCCCCCTCAGATTTTTTATCCAAGTGGATTTTTCTTTGAATATCATTATTTGTGGGCACCTGTTTCCGTGTGTTGTGCACACTGTGGTTAAAACAATAGGTGCATGATGCTTCTACACCAGCCACAGTGGCTTAATTTCCCAGTTTGGTTACGAGTTTGAACTGCAACTGCTTGTAGAAAAATAAATTGGATTGAAGACAGCAAGTGACAGATATTCTGCGAACTCTGTTACCATGGTAATCTTGTCTCAGTCATAGAAGTAAAAAAATATGCAGCAGTATACCATGTTATGTCTAACTTCACATTGAATTGAATTGCTGATTTTAAGAGCAATTGAGTTGGCTATTTTTTTCTAGATAACCTT
Organism: Umbra pygmaea; assembly: GCA_016801145.1. Classification (NCBI taxonomy): domain Eukaryota; kingdom Metazoa; phylum Chordata; class Actinopteri; order Esociformes; family Umbridae; genus Umbra; species Umbra pygmaea. Next base: position 30,847 of record JACXGM010006506.1, on the reverse strand, counting down.
GGTTCCATTGCAAGGGAAAAATTAAAATGTACTTTTGCACCTTACATTCCCTGGTTTCAACATGACACAGGAGAAATTTAGGCCTATTTCTTGTTTCCCAGAAATACAGACATGCGTGTTAATAAAAAAATAATGTCTGCTTCGGACAAGTAGTTTCTGCTATTGGACAAGTAAAAGATTTACTTACTTGTCCAATGGACAAGTGGCCAATAAAGTTAATGTCAAGCCCTGGTTTTAAGACAGAAGCAGAGGCATGCATATAGATAGTCTCCAGAATCAGGCAAAAAAGTAAATTAAACAATTTGTTTTCTATTATTTAGGCTATGTTTACACGCTGTCTAAATGAAAGGCACATCTGAAAAAATATTCACGTTCTCCCCTGTGAGCGGTTTTCGTGTAAACAGGGCCTTAGTGTCCATCAAGACTTATTTCTATATAAGGAAACCCACTTTAAGTCTTAGTATTTTAACCAACTCATCAAAATGCATTTTAAAGTAGAGCCTAGCATTTTAGCAGCTGCTCTCTTAATCCGATGAATTTGTCTGGCAGTAACCTTCCTCATTATGTCTTTATCTGCACGAACCCGTCTGTGCTCTGAATCAGCCACAAATCGCTTCACAGTATGATGATCACGCTTAAGGTTTTGTGAAATATGTTTTCATACCTTGTCCAAGGCATTGCACTGTTTGATGCTTTTCCACAGCAGAGAGATCCTTTTTCTTTCCGATATTACTTGAAACCTGTGGCCTGCTTAATAATGTGGAACATCCTTCTTAAGTAGTTTTCCTTTAATTGGGCTCACCTGGCAAACTAATTAACACAGGAGTCTGATATTGATTTCAGTGATCCAAAGAGCCTGGAGACAAAATACCATCCATGAGTTTGATTGAAAAACTAACTATTTAGTGTTTGACACTTAATTCCAATTTGCACAATAATTTGGAACGTGGTGTATAAGTCGTCATAGGGGCTTACTTGTCTGCAACAAAGACCAATTCCACCTGAGGAATACTACAGACACTCAGTAAATTAAAGTAAAAAAAGGTCATGAGAAACCCATCACTATTCAAATATTGAGAGTTTTTTGTAATGAAGCAGGGTTTTGTTTTAATTTTGTGTTTCTAACACAGACTAAGGGGGAGTGATCACTAAGGTCAGTAGCAAAGACACCACTGTGAGTGTATTTATGAAGGTTATTTGTAATGATTAAAGATGCAATATGTAATATATGTACAGCAATAACTCCAAAAATGACACCAATGCTTCATCAGATATTAAGGAAACCTGTTAAGCTGAAATACTATCATTTCTGACAACAATGCTAATGTCAGTATTTTTTCTTTTTGAAATTTACGTTCCGTGACGGAAATTATGTTTATGTTTTGGCTGTTTGTTGTTATCAACTGCCCATTAACAGCACGACCAGGTTGACAGGCATACCTGTAAAATCGCAAACCCAGCGCGCTACAGCCATGGAAGCAGCAAAAAACAACAGAGATGGATTCTACTCAAAAACATTCTGCATGTTTTTAAAGGGCTGCATGACCAGAGATGTAGTAAAACACGGTTTACTTGTCATGGTTGCGCTGATGTTTGTCATGTTAGTTTTGATTCTGGGCAGGAGGGGGCGGAGGGAGACAACTCAGGTATTTTAAATTTGGACTGCAGTACCCATTTTAAATGCTGGCTTTCCGTTTTACATATAGCACCTTTAAATCAGAGTTGACCTTAGTGTTAGCGCTGGTAGGTTCTATGGTCAATTGTGTCAAGTTCATATCAGTACAAGCTGTTCTAAAAAATGCAGAAGAAGGAGATGACAAATTAAAATTGAAATCTTCAAGTATTACAATTTAATTGTTTAAAAAGGGGATAAGTGGTTCAAAAATAGCAGTGACTGCTTCCTGTGTAGCAGATGGAGGGCAATAAAACCCAGCAAGAGAGAACAACCAGTACATTAATAACAAGAAGCTCAAATTGCTTAGAAACAAAAATACTGATAGTGTGGCTTTAAGATTCTTATGTGCATAAATACAGATCGCCCCCTCCATTTTTTTGTCAGATCTGAAAACATTGTAATCATTGATTGAAATAGTGTCATCACCATCAGATGTATTTAGCCATGTTTCAGAGCACACTAAAATATCAGGGCTGGAATCCTTTATCCAGACGTCTGTCACGTAAAGTTAACATATTTATGTTGGCTATCAGTGTTTAGAGTTAAGTAGCATACTGGTTAAATTGTGTTTGATACCATTAATTAGCATTAGCGGATGTTAGCTACCATTAGCATTAGCTAGTTTGAAATTAATTGCTATAAAACATCGCTATATTTAGGATTTCATCTAAAACCAGTTGGTGTGCATGTTGTAGTTTTGCGGGAGTTTATTAAACTCAATTACTTACCACAAAAACTAGAGGCAGCGTGAGCTAGTTGCTCTTTGGCTGAGAATCATGACGTACATTCCGTGAGACAGTTCATGCTAAAGCTTCGAGAACTGGAATGAGAAAGTATTTTTAGGTATGCCGTTGAATGTTGATCAAGAAAACATGCAAGTATATTCAATTGGACCAACCAAGCATATCTGACATTTTTATAGAGTTTCACCCAATAAAATATAGCCATCATAGGGTAATGTGTAATGTAGGCATTTTAACACAAGAATGAATTAAGTACCCAATGTTTTGTATCCTACTCGAGGGCGTGGTTAAGTTAAACTTCGCCTCGCCATGTGTATCCATTGTGTTGAACACGTTGTAGAAGTCACCACACCGTAACCCCTCCCCTTCGACTCTTCTGACTTGTCTCACATTCCTGGAAGTGGGTTCGGGGGAACCCCTCCCTGTCACTTTCACCATCCCTTTCCCCTCACTCCTCCAAAGAACTCTGACTCAGCCAGGGCAGGAGGGAGTGAGTCACACGCACACTACGTTTTCTCCCAACTGTGAGTCACCAGTTAAAAACGGTTGATCTGTCAGGATGCCCTTCTCCAACATCTCTCCCGGCCGTATCACTGTATCAGCGCTCCCCAGAACAAAAAAGAACGAGGGTGTGACGCTAGAAAATGTTATACTACAAAGCATGCTTTAATTAATTGTTTCTACATGAGTAAAAATGTTGTAAGTACTTGATGCATGGATGCATATATGGAAAGGAAATTAGAAGCTGCAGGACACATTTATTTGTCTTGTTCCTCTTCTGTTCTGTGAAAGATTAATATCTGTTAAATCACCTGTAGAGAACTGGTTTCAAATTATTATTCAGTCTTAATATTATGTGTGTGTGTACATTCTGCTGTGTTTGTGCAGACTGACAGGAACTACACTGCTGCTTTGCTCCTGATTGCTTTTTAACAACCAAACAGATTATTTTCGATTGCTCGTCTTTGATTGGTGGATAGCAGCTGCAATGAAAAGTCATTGCTAGAATTAGAGGAGTAGATTGGCTGAGGGCAACAGTGGTGATATGAGCCATGGTGAAGGCAAAGGAGGGTTATTCCCGGCCGTTGACCGATGGTAAACTCTGAGTGGATGGAGGTTCTGGACCCGACAGCATCCATGTGAACAGTCTGCCCTCTAGTGCTGAGGAATGGAAGCACAATCTTAAAATTGCTGTTGCTTTAATTAATTTAACCCTGCGTTATATTCCTACTGCTATCTTATCATGGCTAAATCCAGATTGCACATGACAGACGAACGTCAACGGCGTCATTGCACACACAGGTTTGAAATTGTCAGTTCACATCAGGAGTGCAACTACCTGCAAATGTTGTCATTTATTTTGCTATATTGACAACTTGCTGTTAGAAAACTAAGTTATTAATTACAAATATAACTTTGTGATTAGTTAGCTTTTCTGCAATTCAAATGTAACATATTTATTGACTAAATGGCTCTCTAGCTGTTTGTGTTAATATCGACTGACTGACCCTTATTTCTTTGCCTTGCCTACATTAGAAAGCTAAATGCATGTACAGTACAACTCATGCAAGTAAACAAATGCATAAAACCCTAATTAATATACCATTAATATACTGTATGTGTCAATATTTTAAATGTGTATGAATGCCTACGTGAATGATTAAATATTATTTCCCAAATGCTTTGGCTTCACATGCCATTTCCCAATCATAAATACGTACAATATACAGGGCACACACCAAGTATTGTCTATATAGAATTGTGCGCGTATACACAAGGAAAAAAGACTTGGTTTCTAATTTTAAGCGCTATGATGCCGTTGAGGTGTTGATGCTCGCGGGCCATCTGGACTTTTACGTTCAATCCCATGAATTCTATCTGCAGCGCATACGCGAGTCGTCTGAAGTCTCCTTAAGTCGTCAACTCATTCCCTTTCATCTCCACCACTATGGGTAACCAGCAGGGTAGGGGCCTGTATCCCACTGATGATTGGCCTCTGAAGCTAAGCAGGGTTGATCCTGGTCTGTCCTTGTTTAGGAGACCAGATGCTTCTGGAAGTAGTGTTAGAGTAGTAGTATGGGGCACTCATCACAATCGTCTAAAAATGACCGTCCAATCCCCCAGGGCATTGAAGGGGACGTTGACCTGCACAGGGTCATGTTGTGTTTTTGCAGGGACCAGAACTCAGACAGCTGGCCTTCATAATGCCCTTATACTGTGAGATAGCAGCTTGGCACTTGAGGGCTCACAAGTGACATTTTTAAAGGGAAGTGGTCATATGACCATAAGAATACCATGGTTATTACATTAACACTTTAAAATGTCATGGTATATCTTCTTGTGTTGCAACGTAACATTGATTTTGTAATTTTATTAAACAAAACAACGTTTTTAAATTAGACCGATCATTTTCCATTCTAACACAAATTAATTCCCACAAACACATATGCCTACTCAGTTTTTTGAACAACAGTTCTCATTGTTAGTTAGAAGCATCATCTATGCATTCTATTTCTATGCTCCATTCATTGTCACAGTATGTCACCTAATCACAGCCCCCTTTGTTTGACATGGTCCTTTTTGTCACACTCACATGCTGTCAGTCATTAGATGTGACTCTCTTGTATCCAATTTCAGTTGGACCAAACTGTCAGTGTGTCCTTATGCCCCGTACACACCTACACGGGTATTTTTGAAAAAAATCTCATCCACACAAGCACAATTTAAAAAAATCTCTGTCCACATGAAAACGCTAAAACGCCCGGTCATGTGCTGTCAACAGCATGCCAAACCACCAGGTGACGATATAACCCTAACCGTAAAGCCATTTTGGCCAATCAGAAGCCTAAAAAAGGGTTATTACCTGTTCTGGTAGTTCTCGTCCAAAACCAATGAGGTCTGTGTCCTGGGAGCGTAGTGTAGTCATAAGCAGTGACCTGAGCAGTATTGCATTCTGATGCCTCTGTTCAGCAATACAATACGATAAATGTGCATGTATATAAGCCCTGCTAGCAGCAAAGTTATTAGCAGCGATAGTTTGGCTACGTCTGCCAATGCACAGATTCTTTTAAATTGTATTATTTTTACACAAACTCTCATGTACACAAAGGAGATAGTGGCGCACAATGACGTTAAACAGAGATAACCGCGCACTCGGACGTCATGTGCCAAAATCTCCGTTTTCACCGTCCACACGACACCACTGTAACCGGAGTTTCTAAAAAACTTCACCCTGGCCGGAGTTTTCAAAAAAGCTCGGTTTCAGTGACCGGATACAGCGTTTTTGTGTGGACGAAAGGCATAACTGCATAGAAAAAACTCAGGTTTCAAAAATACCCGTGTTCGTCTGGATGGGGCCTTAGTCTCCAAGACCAGGCTGTGCTATGGTAGGAGTGTCCTAGACCAGGCTGTGCTATGGTAGGAGTGTCCTAGACCAGGCTGTGGTATGGTAGGAGTCTCCTAGACCAAGCTGTGCTACAGTAGGATTCTCCTAGACCAGGCTGTGGTATGGTAGGAGTCTCCTAGATCAGGCTGTAGTATGGTAGGAGTCTCCTAGACCAGGCTGTAGTATGGTAGGAGTCTCCTAGACCAGGCTGTAGTATGGTAGGGGTCTCCTAGACCAGGCTGTAGTATGGTAGGAGTCTCCTAGACCAGGCTGTAGTATGGTAGGAGTCTCCTAGATCAGGCTGTAGTATGGTAGGAGTCTCCTAGACCAGGCTGTAGTATGGTAGGAGTCTCCTAGACCAGGCTGTAGTATGGTAGGAGTCTCCTAGACCAGGCTGTAGTATGGTAGGAGTCTCCTAGACCAGGCTGTAGTATGGTAGGAGTATCTTATACCAGGCTGTATTATGGTAGAAGTATCCTAGACCAGGCCGTGCTATGGTAGAGTAGGAGCCGTGATTTGGAGGTAGGACCTCCTGGGACCAGTGTGTGACTAATGAACTGGATCACTGACTAGCAGTGCATTTGGAGCCATTAAAGAAGCCAATTAACAAGTGTGTTTGCATGGCAGACGCATGGCCGTTACATAGGGATCGTCTCTCACCCTCCAGCTTCCTGTTGTGCTGATGAATCCACGTGGAGTTCAGGTAGTGTTCCGTGAAGTTACCTGGTAATGTCTTTGTGTGTCCAGGCAGAGTCTGGGTATGGGTCAGAGTCCAGCCTGAGGAGACATGGGTCCATGTTGTCTCTCACATCTGCTACCAGCGGTTACTCCGCCACCTCAACTTCCTCATTCAAGGTGAGCACACACAAAACACACACACACACACACACACACACACACACACACACACACACACACACACAGTGTTTACTGACTGAGCATTCCTCCGTTTGGACCCCCCACAGGGCCACAGCCTGAGGGAGAAGCTGGCTGAGATGGAGACGTTCAGAGACATCCTGTGCAGGCAGGTGGACACGCTGCAGAAGTACTTTGACAGCTGTGCAGATGCCGTCTCCAAGGACGAGCTGCAGAGGGACAAGAGTACGTCTGTCAGGTCTTCAGTGGGGCATTTTAAGTTGTTAGTGCTGCTAGCTGTACAGCAACCAAGGCTCATACATAGGGCTGGGCGATAAAACGATAACGATATGTCTCGCGATAGACACGTAATCAATATCAATAAAAAATGTGTTCAATAAAACGTTCGATAATTTCCTTTGCTTCGTCAGGAGAAACCAGCGGTTGCGAAGCAATTTTGGTTGCATAAAAAATGGCACTCACTCTCTCTGGTAACCTAGCAACGTAGCGAGTGACACGCTAACAGCCAATCATTTAACAGTATCAAGTTTGGTTGTGCAATATTATTGTCTTGTGAGTCGTGTTGGATTCTTCAGAAATTGGAAAAAAAAGTGGAAAATTAGTGCCGCAGTGAGCGAGGAAATTGTTGATAAAACGGGAAAAGTCAGCTCGCCAGTATGGCAGTTTTTTGGTTTTTAAAAGTCTGACCAAAGTCAGACCAATGTCATCTGCAAATTATGCAAAACAGTCATCCCCACCAAGACTGGTAATATCACAAACTTGTTTTCCCCACCCTTTCAGGTCTCAGGTTTCTCTGTTTATATTTAACACTGCACTATTTTATTACACTTTATTAAGCATTTCTGAAGTTCTCTAATTTTGCACCTTAGTGTTACCCTGGAAATCCAGTTCTTGCGAGAGCACAATTTGAATTTGCTCAGCAAGTTACTCTGGCACCGAGTAATGCTGCTCATTAACTATGCCCTTGTAGCCGAGCTGCACCAATCACATTGGTGTATCTGATATTGGCGGGCCAGAGGCGTGTTAAACAGATGACGACAGCTCTGCGAGTGCAACTTCAAGTCATTAGTAAACATTGTAAGATCGCTATGGATCTACACCAGTTGTTTGAAACTGCTTTGGCCGCTACAATGAACGAGTTAGACTTGGCTTTTTGTCTAAAAGAGGAACAGAAGACTGGGCTCGAATCGCTACTTTTTATGAAGGACATTTTTAATGTTTTGCAGACCGGATACGTCAAGGGTTTAATCTACCAGTTAGCTCCGCCATAGGGTTAGTGAAAACCCACTGGTGATTGGTCGTAGTGTTATCGAATTGAGTGAGATTTTCAAATGCACGCTTGGTGCCGCCCCTCGAGTTCAGTCATTTACATTACTCGATCCCAGACCCTATATCGTTCAGGATTTGGGTCTGGATTTTTCCAGGCTACCTTAGTGTAACAGACAATTGTTAAGTGTTCATTGTGATTTTAGACTTATGTTTACATTTTAATTATTTGAGTGTTTTCCATGGTTGTATTGACATCTCTGCTTTTATAACTGAGGGGATTATAATCAGTGGAAGGTTAAATTTAAAATAAAAATGTTTAAATTTAATGTTTTTTTCCTGCTCCTTATTCTAAATAGGTCATAAAACAGATAAATAATTATCGATATCGACCGATATGAAACACTTATCATGATAGAGTTTTCAGCCATATCGCCCAACCCTACTCATACATGAAAAGTAAATGTATTTAGAGCTCTGATGGTGAATGGGTGGGGGACACATAGCGTATTTTAGCGCATAAAGCGTGCACCCGAGCAATACCCAAACCCTTACAAAGCGTGCATCATCTTTGTAGAAAGGTGACAGTAATCTCCCTTCGCCCAGACCTGCATTGATGGGCACTCAGCTAGTCATTGTGTTTCAAATGTTCAACACCCAACCCCCTGTGCTGATTAGATAAAACAAAACCGGCTAATGTGTAGTATCCGCATTAATGTTAGTGTGTACACAAAAAACTTGTGGTCAACGTGTATTTTAATATTCAAACTGGCCTATACATTTAAGTGATATTTTCTTGTCCGAGTAGCCCAGTCTCACTGGCGAAAATAATAACTAACTAGTGTCTGTATAAATAACAACACAATGTGATTTCATATAATTGGCATTGAACCAGATAAAGGTTGTGTTTTTTCTGAGTACATAAGAAAAGACACTCAGTAGGCAAATCAAATTATACAAACTGGAAAAGTATGTAACACTAAGTACAATAAAGTTAAAAAAGGAAAAACAATGATATACAGTAAATAGTAGATTATTTTGTAGGGCAGAAAATCGTTTGCTTCAATAGATTCACACAGTTAAAAAGGCTTGTAGCTACTTTAAGACTAGCTGCAACAATGTTTTGTCTAAAGTGTGCACTGGCAAGAAGATGCGACTTGCCTTCATATTTTAAAAAAAGTGTGGCATGTTCTGCATTTTAACAACCAAATTAAATGTTTTCCAAACATCAGACAGCTGAAGCCTCATTCATCAAGCTTGCGTTTAAAAATTATACATTTGTACTTATGAAGAGTATTAAGAATGTGCGTATGCCAAAAAAAAAGTGGGATTAATCAAACAATCCTATTACCATTTTATGCACACCGGTAGGAAATTCCAATTCATAAATACCACTTGTTCTTAGTTTTAGTGCTTGTACTATTATAAATGGTAATGTCTAGAAAGTCGATATCCTTTCTAGATTTCTCTCTCTCTGCTGTACATTTTAAATTTGGATTCCATATCAGTAGGATATAATCTATAGGCTATATATTTTCCAATGAACGACATGGTGGTGATATGATGTAAAAAAATAACTATTGTCATTAAACGCAAGCAATCCCCCCAGCCATGTGTCATCTGAGCCCAGAGTTTTTTGAAAGTCTGGTGACGCGCCTGGTGTCCTGTATTGGCATTAGGCAATAAATAAAGATCAAATTCATTCACTCTAGGGATGCTCATTTCGGGTAATTTTCCCGACCGACAACCGCAAGTTGTTATCCGATTATTAACCGTTAACTGATAAGATTATAAGATTCAATTGGCTTTAAATAAAAAAATTAATTGCCGAGTGTCTGTAACCCGTTAAATATACAAACAATTTTTTTCATGGATTTGTTTTAATGTCTAAACAGCATACAGAACAGATCAACAACAGCTGCCGGGTGCACCAGCTTTGCGTATAAGTTCACTCGGGTGCAAACTCTACACTAAACGATACGTTGAAACTAGTTAGTTTCATTCTAAAGCTGTGTTGATGTTTTCACTTTCTGTTGTCATTCAAAGGAAAGTAGCCTTGATGTAGCGTTTACCGAGTTGTCAAATTATAGAATGAAAACAGTCGGTGACAATCTGGAACAAGGTTGTTGCTTACATGAGGCCTACTGCAAATAAGGTTATATTTCATTAACACAAAACAAAATGTTGATAACGCTTGCTATGTGTTATGTTACTAACTAAACAATAGCTGCCGAGCGCACCCATTCCATTGAAATGACCATTATGGTCCTCTGAAAATAAAGTGCGTGTTGTCAATCACTGTGTTTGTTGTTTTTAAGGTAACATTATTTTGTCGGCTATAATGCATCAGGAGCATGATGAATTATAGCCGATAAAATAATGTATGCTTCCCAATACGATAGCGTTATACGTTTCTGTACATGAAAAAATGAAAGCGCAAGTTAATATCACAGTTATTATAAATGTCCAAGGGTTGTCATTTTAAATGAAGAACGCGTAGCAGACGCAAAACAGGCAGCCGGTATATTTCGCTCCTCGTCACCTATATCTCCCCACCTTTCAAAAAGAAGCTCCAGGCTTTGGTTGCGTGTTTTAACGCGCCACGTGATTTAACAAGTATAGGCTATATATACGTTAAAAAAAAATACTTCCAAACCGTTTTATTTATTAATCGGTCAAATGTTTTACTTTCGGTTAACGGTTAAACGGTGAATATGAGCATCCCTAATTCACTCATTATAGCTGCATCAATTATTACATTAAACATGTATTTTTGATGCTACAGGAGCAGGTTGATTTGTTTAATTTAGAAAATGTAAAACAAACAGACGTTATTGTTTGAGTATTGGTGTTGAAGAAGTACTTACAACGAAATTATAATAAATTAACGACACAATTGAACGAGTCACTAATAAAAGGAGTCGTGCTTCTTTGTGGGGGTGATAAGCCCCGTTTTCCCCTAGCCTGCCGCCAATTGCCGCCGCTGCTACAGGCGGGTCGAATTCCACTGGAATTCCACACACAGCGTGAACTATTAGTTAATTTGTCCAATAAAATTAAAAATTGTTTAAAAAAATAAAAGATTTGGGTGGTAATTATATAAGCTTCTGTGCTTTATACAGTGGGTATAGAAAATAATCACCCTTCTGTAAAATAATCACATTTTGTTGCTCTGCAGCCTGAAATGAAAACAGACAGACACAGTTTTTGTTTCGTTCAGCTGTATGTACAACTCATAACATCCAAGTGAAAGATTTAATACCAACTTGTCAGAAATTACAAATTAAAAAACAGAATCACTGAATTGGAAAAAGAATCACCCCCCTCCAAAAAAATGCCACAAAGCCAATTGACTCTCAACCGTGATCAGCGGTGGTCATTTTGATTAGCTCAGCATGAAACAAGCTTTTCCTGAAGCATTACAGTTCTTGGTAGTGCAACTGAAGACAACAATCAACTATGGGTGGCAAGGCATTGTCAAAAGATCTATGGGATAAAGTTGTGGACAGGCACAAGTCAGGAAATGGATACAAAACAATTTCTAAGTATTTATCAGTGCCTAGAAGCCCAGTGAAATACATTATTAAGAAGTGGAAGGTGTTTTGTACAACACAGACCCTCCTTGGCTCAAGCCGTTGCTCCAAACTGGATGAAAGAGCCAGGAGGAAACTGGTCAGGCTACCAAGAGGCCTACAGCAACTCTGAAGCAGTTGCAGGAATTCATGACAAAGAGTGGTTATTGTGTGCATGTGACAACAATATCACAAATTCTCTCACTTCTCAAGAAAGGCCACATGGCGTCATGACTGAGCTTTGCCAAAACCCACCTTGAAGATTGTAAGGCCACATGGAAATAGGTGTTATGGTCAGATGAGACAAATAGAATGGTATGGCCAATGGCAAGTGATATGTCTGGCGAAAATCCAATACAGCTCACCATCTAAATAACACAATTCCTACAGTAAAGCATGGAGGTGGTAATATCATTGTTTCCATTGTCTGGATCTGTAATGTATTTATTTATGGCTTTTCTTGTTTGTTATAAAGCACATTGAAATACTTTTTGTAGGAAATGTGCTCTATAAATAAAGTTTGATTTGATTTGATCATGTTATGGGGTTGTTTCTCTGCAGCAGGGACTGGAGCACTTGTCAGGATAGAAGGAATAATGGGTGGGGCAAAATACTGTGAAATTCTTGAGGAAAACCTTCTGCTCTCTGCCAGAAGGTTGTCAATGGGAACTTTTTTTCAACCCAAAGCACACAGCAAAACTGACCACACAGTGGTTGAAGGAGAAAAAGGTGAATGTCCTTGCATGGCCTAGTCAGAGCCCAGACTTAAACCCCATTGAAAATCTGTGGAATGAGTTGAAGACAACAGTCTACAAATAGTCACCATCAAATTTAACTGAACTTGAGCAGTTCTGCAAAGAAGAGTGGTCAGATATTGCAACGTCTAGATGTGCAAAGTTAGTAGAGACATATCCCAACAGACTAAAGGCTGTAATTACAGCAAAAGTTGGTTCAACAAAATACTGAAACAAGGGGGTGATCCTTTTTCCAACTCAGTGATTGTTTTTATATTTATTTCTTTTAATAATGATATTGAGTAGCCTATGTGATCTAACTGTATATAATGTTTCTTCCTTTTTTTTACTTAATTGTACTTTAGCGTTGCATATGGTAATTGTCCAGTTTGTAGCCTATAGTTTGATTTGCCTACTGGAGGTCTTCTCTCTAGTACTTGGTAAAAACAAACAATTATAGTTTTTCTGGTTGGATGCCAATTAGCCTATTTCATATATGACATTATGTTGATATTTATCCAGACACTAGTTAGTGATTATTTTCGCCAGTGAGCCTGAGCTATTCAGACATGAAAACATCACTTTAATAACGTATAGGCATGTTTGAATATTTAAAAAAATGTTGAACCACAAATAATTGTGTATCCCACTTTGGGTATAGCTGGTCTATAACAACACTACAAAACAAAAAATAATGACTGTAGTTATCTTGTGGAAAAAACATTCTATATAGGGCACCACCGAGTATAGTGCATGGGGGGGTTAGTAAAAACGTGCATATCGCGCGGAATATTTGCTGAAGTACGGTATACAGCTCTGAAAGAAATTAAGAGACTAAATTATTATTATTATAATTATTATAATTATTACTATTTGCTCATGTTAGTTTGTGCTTCTTTATTTTGCCCAACAGCGGCTGATGATGACAGCAGACAAACAGGTTCTTTGTTACCCATCCTTCCATTCCTCAATTTTGAAGAACAGGCCATGGCTTTGTTATGGCCTTGACTAGCCTACAGTCCAGTCAGTCTGCTAGCGTGCATATGTGAATGCTGTCCGTCCCTTAGCCTGGGCCGATTGGTAACTCTTTAGACAGACTCGTGTTCTGACCCCTCCCTCCTCCTGTCTATAGTTGTGGAGGATGATGAGGATGATTTCCCAAACACACGGCCAGACGGAGAGTTCATCAACAACAACAACAACAACGGCAGCAAGGAGAAGCGTAAGTACAGCAGGATGACTTGGAAAAAACATCTAGATCCTACAGTCAGTCTAAACTGAAGTGTGCAAGTATGTCTTTTCTTATGAATCTTGTTTCTGCAGTCTATTTTAAATGGCAAGTTGATTCCAGGTAATATGTAATTAACATTGCATATGTACATATAATAATATGTAATAAACATTGCGTATGTATAGTTTGTCTTGGTTTGTCTTCTTGTACGCTCATTTAAAGACCTTGTCTTCCTCTGCAGTCTTTCAGGCTTTGAGCCCAAAGGGAATAAATGGGATCGACTTCAAGGGCGAGGCCATCACATTTAAAGCCACTACAGCAGGTATCCTGGCCACGCTGTCCCACTGCATCGACCTGATGGTGAAGCGAGAGGACAGCTGGACAAAGAGACTGGACAAGGAGATGGAGAAGAGGAGGAGGATCGAGGACGGTTATAAGAACAGTCTGTCTGAGCTCAAGAAGAAGTCTCACTTCGGAGGCCCTGATTACGAGGTGACAAGATTCATTCACTTGCTCTGTCGTCACTTCAGCTTGTCTTCTGGTCTGTGTTCAGTGGAAGTCCATGTGCCAGTACCACGCTTAACTCCTCCCCTCTCTACAGGAGGGGCCCAACAGCCTGATCAATGAAGATGAGTTTTTTGATGCTGTTGAAGCAGCTCTAGACAGACAGGACAAGATAGAGGAACAGGTAAATGAGCAGTTTGTATTTACATTGAGAACAATAATATTAGCAACCATGGTCTCATTTGAGGATGTGTTTCTCTCCTGGTCCTCTGGTTTCTCTAGTCTCACACAGAGAAGTCCAGGATCCAAAGGTCCAGTCCAGTTCCTCCAGGAGATGTTTATTCCACCATTGGATCACACCGGTTCTCTGACAAGGTAATCACCTCATCAAACACCTCACCTCTGTTACTGTTGCTTTCCTCCTTTCACTATCATTTCATTTTCTTTTTAATTTGCTCATTTTGTTTCTATAAAAAGGTGGGCCATTGTTTGCTCTTAGGGGCAACATTTCAAATCGTTTCCATAGACCTAGGGGTTCCGTGTGGCGTAGTGGGCAAAGCCTTTCTATTGCATGATAGTCAGTGGTTCGAGCCTGACTATGGCTTCTCCAACTTTAACAAGATCCCCAGCATGAGGCAGCACAGAGTGGCACAGTGTTGCCTGGTATTTGGGATTGATAAGCGGGATTATCTAACTTGCTACATTGCTCTCCAGCAACTCCTTGTGTGCAGATCGAGCGCTTGTATACTAATTGCGGAAGTATAGTTGGTGAACTTAATCATCTCGTACATGATCTGACTAAAGGCCTCCATGTTGGATGAGCAGTGCGAAAAGAATTGGCTGGCTTGGAGACATGTGGTTGGATGAATCTCGCATCTGTCCAAGGAGTTACAAAACTGCGGACAAGGCAGGGTTAGTGGGAAATGGTCACAGCAAATTGGAAGAGGAAAAACTGGTTTCATAAACCTTGCAATTCCATATGCATATCTAGAAAATTAAGGTGTAGATAACACAATAAGTCCAGAACTAGTAACAACAGAAAATCTACGTCATTTAACATTTCACATGTTAGGTGGACACTGCACGTGTTAGTGTAATTCTAGTATCAAGGTGTGTGTTTCAGTCATGAAGGAAACAATAGGATCTCTTTTGCGTGTGTTCTAGATTCATCATGTCTCTCCCCCTTATCAAAGCTCATTGGATAAGGAAGTGATGGGGAGGGAGGTCTGAACCTGTCAGCTAATGGGATTTATGGAGACATGAGACAATGTGACAAATCAAGGAATTAGAAAACGAGAGGTTTTATTATTACTAAACAGAAAGACGACAGATATGCATTCAACATATTCATAATTTATAACAAAAGATGTTATGTATGTATTCACATTAGGGATGCTCATATTGACCGTTTAACCGTTAACCGAAAGTAAAACATTTGACCGGTTAATACTATCAGTTAAACGGTTAAGAAGTTTTTTTTATTTTTTACGTATATATAGCCTATATTAGTTAAATCACGTGGCGCGTTAACACGCGCAACCAGAGCCTGGCGCTTCGTTTTGAAAGGTGGGGAGATATAGGTAATGAGGAGTGAAATATACCGGCTGTCTGTTTTGCATCTGCAACGTGTTCTTCATTTAAAATGACAAGCCTTGAACATTTATGGTGACTGTGATATTAACTTGCGCTTTAATTTTTTCATGTACAGAAACGTAACGCTATCGTATTGGGAAGCATATATTATTTTATCGGCTATAATTCGTCATGCTCCTGATGCATTTTAGCCGACGAAATAAGGTTACCTTAAAAACAACACACAGTGATTGACAACAAGCACTTTATTTTCGGAGAGGACCGTAATGGTAATTTCAATGAAATGGGTGCGCTCGGTTAGCCTGGAAAAATCCAGACCCAAATCCGGAGGAGATATGGGTCTGGGATCTAGTAATGAAAATGACCCAGCTCGAGGGGCGGCACCAAGTATGCATTTGAAAATCTTACTGTACGCAATTGGATATAACTTGGACCTATCACCAGTGGTTTTTCGCTAGGCACCTATGGCGGAGCTAACTAGTAGATTAAACTCTTGCAAAAACAGCAAAAACGTCCTTCCTAAAAAGGAACAATTCGAGCACCGTCTTCTGTCCCTCTTTTAGACAAAAAGCCAAGTCTAACTCGTTCATTGTAGTGGCCAAAGC
>JACXGM010006506.1:0-14563 GCA_016801145.1 Umbra pygmaea | reverse complement strand
ACTGTGCTCTCGCAAGAACTATGGATATCCAGGGTAGCGCTCGGCAGTTATTGTATAGTTAGTAACATAACGCATAGCAAGCGTTATCAACATTTTGTTTTGTGTTAATGAAATATAGCCCTTATTTGCAATAGGCCTCCTGTAAGCAACAACCTTGTTCCAGATTGTCACCGAGTGTTTTCATTCTATAATTTGACAACTCTGTAAACACTGCATCAAGGCTACTTTCCTTTGATTATTGAAAGCAGAAAGTGAAAACGTCTGCGACGGATTTTCTGCGACAATATTTTGGTTGGTGTGGACATTACGTGTGTGAAAATGAAAGTAAAACCAAACATCGACACAGGTTTATGAAACAATAGTTTCATTGTATCGTTTAGTGTGGACTTTGCACCCCAGTGAACTTGTACGCAAAGCTGGTGCACCCGGCAGCTGTTGTTGATCTGTTCTGTATGCTGTTTAGACATTAAAACAAATCCGTGGAAAGAAATGTTTGTATATTTAACGGGTTACAGACACTCGTCAATAATTTTTTTTATTTAAAGCCAATTGAATCTTATAATCTTATCAGTTAACGAGTTCCGGTTGTCGGTCAGGAAAATTACCCGAAATGAGCATCCCTAATTCACATGGATATAATTGGCAAATTATAATTTTGCACTTTGTAAAACATAAAAGGTAGGTTATTTGTTTTTAAGCTACCAGACTTTGGGTAGTATAGCCTACACTGTTGGAGTATAAATTGCTCCATTTTGGCGAGATAAGCTGATGTAATACTGCAGTGAGTTAACACAAAATACTCTGGGTTTCCCTTATCCACCTGTCTCTGTTTGGTCATGTTCTCTGTTTGGTCATGTTCTCTGTTTGGTCATGTTCTCTGTTTGGTCATGTTCTCTGTTTGGTCATGTTCTCTGTTTGGTCATGTTCTCTGTTTGGTCATGTTCTCTGTTTGGTCATGTTCTCTTCAGCACCATAGTTACTGTCTTCCCATAGGTACTGTCCTCCCATAGTTACTGTCCTCCCATAGTCACTGTCCTCCCATAGTCACTGTCCTCCCATAGTCACTGTCCTCCCATAGTCACTGTCCTCCCATAGTCACTGTCCTCCCATAGTCACTGTCCTCCCATAGTCACTGTCCTCCCATAGTCACTGTCCTCCCATAGTCACTGTCCTCCCATAGTCACTGTCCTCCCATAGTTAGTCACTCACCAGACCCACACATTCAGCTCTAAGGTCACAGCGTTGGGGCAGAGTATGATGCCTTCCCATCACTGGATGAATGAATGCACTTTTCCCCCACATGAATCTTTCTTTCTGCATGTTGTTACTGGCATGATGTTGGCTGTCCCTCTTGACAATGCTAAGTTGTTGTTGAGATAATACTCTTTTATATGGACAATATGCACATCATAGAGTGCCTGAATACAGCACTTAATGTACCACAACCCCCTGAGATGTACCACAACCCCCTTTTTATTAACCGGTTACCAACTCAATTAGACCAATAAAAAGATGTAAAGTCATTTCCGAGGTATACTAAAGCAATAAGGCAAGAAGGGATGTGGTATATGGCCAATAATATCACAGCCAAGAACTGTTATCGTAATGGCCATTGGATTTTCTTAGTCAGAGTATTGGTCATAGAAAGTACCATATTTTTTCATTTTATTTAACATTTATTTAACCAAGTGGGCACGTTGAGAACAATTTTGGCCAGTGAGCTGGCCAAGATGAAGCAGAACTATGCAAGTTGTGACAAAATTACACATGAACACAAAATATACGTGAATTACACCAAGGATAAAAAAACAATCAAATTCACATGAGAAACGGTGTAAGTAAATGTACAATTAGTGCAACAGAAATCAGAGTTTGAGAGAGGTGTATCAATTGGTATGGCAAGTGGCAGGCAAATACAATGGAGAAAATTAACACTTGAGCATAACTGTGCTAATGGATATTGTGCAAATAACGGAATATAAATAAGATACTGTAAATACAATGCTGTGCAAGCCACTGCGTACAAAGGCACCATGGGGCAAAGCTATGGCACCAGATCAGAATAATCCACTGGTTACTTATTTCTATTATAAATTATAATTAGAAAGATGGAATATTTCATCATACCAATTCTGGCTTTCAGCCTTGCATCCAGGAGCCAAACTACCCACTTTATAAATAATATCAGTCTGCGCACACATGGACTAGTCTCGGAATTTCATTGCTACTATCACAACACTGTGGTAGCTTGTCGTTCCTGGAACATGTTGGTATTTATTGGTGAGGACTAATGACATATTGATCCTTTCCTGGTGATCTGTTACAGGTGGAGGAGATGGTGCAGAATCACATGACCTACTCTCTGCAGGATATGGGTGGAGATGCTAACTGGCAGCTGGTGGTGGAGGAAGGAGAGATGAAGGTAGGGGAGAGGGTAGAGAAGAGGAAAAGCAGAGATGATGACTAGTTGGGTTTTTATACAAAAGAGCATTGGAAGTGCTGGATGTAGAAAACAGATCCATGTGTCTTCTGTACGTGTTGTAGGTGTACAGGAGGGAGGTGGAGGAGAACGGCATCGTCCTGGATCCCCTGAAGGCCACCCACTCAGTGAAGGGCGTGACAGGACACGAGGTGTGCCACTATTTCTGGGACACAGGTGTACGAAACGACTGGGAGAGTGAGTCTCACCTGAGCACTGGTCATATCCTGAAACTTTACTACTGACGCTTTTTACATGTGTCCAGCCTTAGTCGTAAAGTGTCTAAAAGTTGAATTCTTGACTTTTTTTATTTGGTTACCTCTATTTCAGCAACCATTGAGAACTTCAACGTTGTGGAGACGTTATCAGACAATGCTGTTATTGTCTACCAGACACATAAGGTAAGAAAGAAATAGTGAAATACGGTTATTCTACGGTTTTGGTTCCGCTAAACATCATACCATAATAAAGACTGTTTGATTGCATGAAAAGTGGCTGTGTTATTGGTCACACTGTGTAAATGACTTAAACTGAAAACTCCATGTGTTTTTCAGAGGGTCTGGCCAGCCTCCCAGAGAGATGTGCTTTACCTGTCTGCCATGAGGAAGATCCTAGCTAACAATGAGAATGACCCAGACACCTGGCTGGTCTGTAACTTCTCTGTGGACCATGAAAACGCCATGGTGAGTATAACCACCCTAAACTTAAATCTAACCCTGACGACCCTTTGGTGAGCATTAGCACTCCAACCCTAACTCTACCCCCAACGACACCCGATGATGAGTCTTATGTATTCCTCCGTGTCGTTGTCCTCCCCTCAGCCAACCAGTAGGTGTGTCCGTGCCAAAATCAACATCGCCATGATCTGCCAGACCCTGGTCAGCCCTCCAGAGGGCGACAGAGAGCTCAGCAGAGATAACATCACCTGTAAAATCACCTATGTCGCCAACGGTGAGCACTCCCATCCCACAGGCAAGACCATGCTAGATCAGTCAGAACAAGCAGGATAAAACAGCCAGTTTTGAAGCCGTTTGTTCTTCAATAAGGACAGATGAACATAGGGCATTTTTGGGCACTGGTTGCAGGGCAGCTGACAGGGGGGACAACCGGGTATGTTGTCCCGGGCCCAGCCCTGAGGGGGGCCCAAAATTTTGTTTTTGCACAGTAATTTTTTTTAGCGGGGGGCCCTAAATGTGGAGTTTGTCCCGGGCCCACACATTCCTGTCAGCAGCCCTGACTGGTTGTAACGGTGCTGTATAGACAAAACAGGTTCCTAAATATTGTGTTCTGTGTCGTAGTATATATGCCCCATGTCATTAAAACTACTCAATTTGAAATGTAGAATTTAAAGGTTAAGAGTTTTTACAGTGATTTTGAGAATGTGGAGACCAATACTTTTGACAAAGTTTGCTCCTTCAGTGTTCTTAGATCTTTTTGTCAGTAGTTATTATCGTATACTGAAGTATAATTACAAGCAGTCCATAAGTGTCAAAGGCTTTTATTGACATTTACATTAAGTTTATCCAGAGTCAATATTTGTTTCAAGACCTCTGCAATCCACCCTGGCATGCTCTCAATTAACTTCTGTGCCACATCCTGACTGATGACAGCTCATTCTTGCTTGATCAATGCTTGGAGTTTGTCATAATCCGTGGGGTTTTGTTTGTCCACCCGCCTCTTGAGGATCGACCACAAGTTCTCAAAGGTCTGTGTAGTTTCCTGGCCATGGACCCAATATGTCAATGTTTTATTCCCCGGGCCACTTAGTTATCACTTTTGCCTTATGGCAAGGTGCTCCGTCATGCTGGAAAAGGCATTGGTCATCACCAAACTGTTCTTGGATGGTTGGGAGAAGTTGCTCTCGGAGGATGTGTTGGTAGCAAACCATCGGAAAGATGATTCAGAGAAAATTACTTTACCCCAGTCCTCAGCAGTCCAATCCCTGTACCTTTTGCAGAATATCAGTCTGTCCCTGATGTTTTTCCTGGAGAAGTGGCTTCTTTGCTGCCCTTCTTGACACCAGGCCTTCCTCCAAAGGTCTTTGCCTCAGTGTGCATGCAGATGCACTCACACCAGCCTGCTGCCATTCCTGAGAAAGCTCTGCACTGGTGGTGCCCAGATCCCAAACCTGAATCAACTTTAGGAGACGGTCCTGGCGCTTGCTGGACTTGGGTGTCCTGACACCTTCACATCAATTGAACCTCTCTCCTTGAAGTTCTTGATGATCCAAAGTATATGCAAATTGCCATCATCAACACTGAGGCAGCAGACTTTGTGAAAATTAGTTTTTGTTTCATTCTCAACTGTTGACCACTACTGTACTTATATGCCCATATAGAAAACACATCTAGCTCAAATGAGAGTATTAAACATATAGCTGTAAATGATTACAACTGCAGCATTTTGTTTGCTATTAATCACGGATAGAATATGCTGATGTCAGTTTTTAGACCGTTTAACACCATACAGTATACTACAACCCAGTGACCAACTGTGTTGTATACTAGAGCCCAGAGTGACACACCACGCTGTATACTAGAGCCCAGAGTGACACACCACGCTGTATACTAGAGCCCAGAGTGACACACCACACTGTATACTAGAGCCCTGAGTGACACACCACGCTGTATACTAGAGCCCTGAGTGACACACCACGCTGTATACTAGAGCCCAGTGACCCACCACGCTGTATACTAGAGCCAAGCGTGACCCACCACGCTGTATACTAGAGCAAAGCGTGACCCACCACGCTGTATACTAGAGCCAAGCGTGACCCACCACGCTGTATACTAGAGCCAAGCGTGACCCACCACGCTGTATACTAGAGCCAAGCGTGACCCACCACGCTGTATACTAGAGCCCAGTGACCCACCACGCTGTATACTAGAGCCAAGCGTGACCCACCACGCTGTATACTAGAGCCCAGAGTGACACACCACGCTGTATACTAGAGCCCAGAGTGACACACCACGCTGTATACTAGAGCCCAGTGACCCACCACGCTGTTGCGAATTAACTTGTTTTGTGATGTCTTGTGTAACGGTTTTGCTGTTCTTGTTTTTCCCAGTGAACCCAGGAGGCTGGGCTCCTGCTTCAGTCCTGAGAGCTGTGGCCAAGAGGGAGTATCCAAAGTTCCTGAAACGCTTCACTGGTTATGTCCAGGAGAAGACCTCTGGGAAACCCATCCTCTTCTGAAGCTTATAGGTGTCATTACACCCCTGTCCAAACCGACTGTTCCGAACATAGCATAACATGGCAACCTGACCCTAACTAGCCTTCATGCTAGTGCTAGTATACTGTACATTAACCAGCCCTTTTGCAGACAAGCTTCCATGTTAGTGCTCATGCTATGTCTCCAGCTAGCTTGAATTTAAACACAAATGCTAGCTTTATTGCTAGTTTCTCATTCTATCCCTCAAGCTAGTTCTTTCTACTAGCTTGCTTTATGCTAGTTTTCTTTACTAGCTCTAATGCTAGCTTCCAATGCTAGACCTGACATTAGCTAGCATAGTAATGCAGGAAGTTCTATGAGTATTAGCCAAATGTCATTTTTGTTTTCTGGCAGAGATGTATTGAAATAATATATATATAAATGTACGTATGTGTTATAAGAAATTTATAAGACAGCAATTTTTAAGACTTAAAGAAAAACATGGCTCTATTTTAGTCCTGCTTTTTGTAGTTCTCCTTTTTTAAGAAATGGAGGTTGTTCCTATTTCATGTTGATTTAATTTTTATAATAAGTGGTGTCACAGCTTACTCATGCTGCTATTTTTTCTAGTATGACAAATCCTTTTAGCCACTTTTTTCTGGAATGATTGTCTTGTTTGTAAGAAACAAAAAATAACAAAAGTCCAGATGGCTGTCAATGAACTGACTCCTATGACATAAGACTTGACCTTTTGGTCTCCATCTCTCTGGTGAAAACGCCACCTTATTGGTGCTGATGGAGGGATGGGATTAAAAGCAATTTTGTTTTTCATTCAGATATTGAAAAAGTATAAAAACATACTTGTAATTGTTTTGGGATTTGTAGTTTTGTGTCAATTATGACATGCAGTAGCAGCACAATTTAAAGTTTGGATTTTAGATATCTTGATAACACTTGCCAGCAACCATTTCTGCTTTGAAACAGTCTGCAAACACATATGACGTTTTGGAATGGGCTAGGCAAAGTCTGACAGTTTTGCACACTGGTGAAACCACTGCAAGTTCATAGTTGTAATTCCTTATCCTCCTTTTTCTTGTCCCTTGTTGAAGTACAACCCTGAAATGACTGAATGGAAACCTGAAACTAAGTTTCACGGATACAGTTAGGATGATATCAGGAGCCACAACACTGAAACAGACAAAAGGGAACAAGTCAGGAGGAGGACCTTTCTAGGAATTTTTTAAGTTTACAAAAGACTGAAGCTTTGTTTCCTGTGGTGTTCTTCAGTGAAAACAATGGTCTTCACATAGTGAACACTGAAGTCTTTCATTTCACCTATTTATATGAAGCTACGAGGATTTGTAGGTTAATGTCAAATTAATTTAATATGTCCTTTAATTTAAATGTTGTGATACTGCAATCTGTTAAAACAAATTTGAACCTAAAGGCCAGCTGGTCCTTTTTAATCGAAGAGATTTGTTCAAATACTCAATCTGATGTGGAATGTACTGAATGCTGGCTTTCATTTCAACTAATCCATGATTTGGTAAAGTAATTTTACCTGTTGAAATTCCCCTTGCAGAAATGTCCAATAATTGATTTTATATGTAGATAGCACTAGTAATGTCTAAAGTATAAGCCACGTGTAGAAGAAAACGGTTTGAAAGATACAAAGGCTTGTTTCAAAGACTCAGATTGAGCTCATTAGGTATATGCATAATCTGGGTCTAGGAAACCACCCAAGTATTTTACCGCAGTGGTTTTAAAATCTCTTCTCGGGCTTTCTCAGTTTTGTTGTAGGTTTGAACTATATATATAATATGGCAATGGCTGATGGTCCCCCGAGAGAGGTTTGAGAACCACTGTTTCACAATAAGAGGTCCATTGCTCTTATGAAGTTGCATTTGTACTGAGTGCAATGTACTTTTAAGGAAGTTGTGAAAATAAATACAAATGGTCACAGTAAAGCTGTCGGGATTGATCTCTTTTTAAAGTAAGTAAAATAAAATGACATGTATCCAGTTTGAATCATTTTTTTACCCTGCTCCTCTCACTTTCTAGAAAATGAGTTTCTAAGGTGTTACATGGTCAACATTTTCTAGGGAGGGTGGCTGAGCGTATTTTTATTCCCTGGGTAGTCTAAATCTGGGATCTTTTTTAGTCCAGACCCCCCCCCAAGCCGTTAAACAATCCAGGGACCCTAATCATACTGTCACATATAGCTCACTTGGAGGGGTTGATGGGAATGTATGTAAGCTGCTGGGCATCAATTACTTAATATTTGCAGTTAACATCAAATAATTTCTACAGTCTGGCAAATTCTTAATGTATTGACATAAACATCCCTAACTAAAACCATAATTCTCTAAACATTCCTACACAATTCACTCAATATACAACTTTTGGTAACACTTTATTTTGAGAGTCCATCTTTAGATGCTCTACATATTATCTGCATACTGTCAACAACATTTTAACAAACTATCTACTAACCCTAACCCTAATCCTAACCTTAACCATTCCCCTTATGTTAAACCTAACATTAACCATTACCCTAAAACATATTCTAAACTTACCCCTACCCTTAAAATACACAATAAGTTGCTTATCAACAGATGGTTTGTTGGTAGTTTGTTGATAGTTTGTTGATGATATGACTATCTGTAGAGCACATACAGATGGAATGTCAGACTCTCCAAATAAAGTGTAACCCAACTTTTTTTTAATTGCTTGTTTTTGTTAAAAAAATAATGACTAGTTTAGGGAGAACACTCAGTAAAGACCCCCTGGAGTAGCTTCACATGGCCCCAGACCACAGGTTGAAAACCCATGGTCTAATAAATCACAACACCCCAGGACAGGAAAGAGGGCACTGCTCTTCATAAGAGGCTCTTAAATGGGAATCCTAATTTCTGACTATGCCCCAAGTTCCAGCATGAGGCAGTGCAAATTTGTACAGCGCTGTCGAGGAAGTTTGTGAGTGCCCTCGACCATACCGCACCTAAGGCATTGTCGACACGGCAGAGAAATTAGGTAAAATAAATAGGTGGGAATCTTGGGTGTGGTCACTAAAAAGGCACTTGCAGGAATTTTTCAAAAACTGTTTGCTGGCTTTTGGTGTAGTGGTTTAACCTCCAAACCCCTGCCAAGTGTGCACTCTGTAGACTGTATCCTAGCTTCTGCTTCCACAGATACACCCTCAGATTCTATCCATTCAGTAACAAAAATGAAACTTTACAGGAACTAACATGTCCAATAATGAACTTCACTCTTCATTAGTGTCGGCCAAATTGCTGGCAACACAAACTTTTATTTCTTGGAAAAGTACAAGGTTGTGTCTCGTAAAAAGCAGTTAATTGAAGGCAACTTGTATGGCTTTCTATAGTTTGTCAGAAACCTCCACTGTGGTTTGTTGAGACACCATTTAAAGGCCGATAGAGCAAAGCGTTCTCAGAACAACTCACTGAGGAGGAAGGCTGTCACTGAGTCGCTGGCCTTTACTAAGGTCTGGAGGATATGGAACTTTGAGCAGCAGGTTCACACCAATTAAGCCTGGAACTAAAACAAGCAAAATAGAGTACTCTCGGTGGTCCGTGTGGCGTAGGGGACTTAGTCTCTACACATTGTGTTCGAGTCGGATTCTGTGTTCTCGGATTTTCCCAGGGCTTTCTGTACGAGGCAGCGCAAATTGGCATAGCGCTGCCCAGGATTTGGGTTAGACAAGTCAGATGATCTATCTAGCAACTCCTTGTGTGCAGATCGTGCGCCTGTGGGTTCAATGGCGGAAGTATAGTTGGTAACCTTACTCATCCCGTGCATGAGCTGACTAAAGGCTTTTTATTGGATTTGCAATGCAAAAAAAATTGGCTGCTGGGCGACATGGCTGGATTAACCATGTGCGCGCCCTTCGTCATCCCACAGATCTGTCAACAAGGCAGGATTAGAGAGAATTGGAAGAGGGGGAAACAAAAGCTGTTGATTTTTATATTGTCCTAGACTAGGCTTAACCAGTGTCTGACAAACTGACCCATGAGTTCCTCTTGGCCAAAATGCACTTAAAATATTCACCTGTATTGAACATACCAATGGATGCTAGCTGTAAGTATATGCAAATATTCCGATATTGGAACAGGCCATTGGAACGCAAACACCTGTTATCCAAGACACAGGTTTGTTTGTTTGTTTGTATAAACACATTTAAAAGCCAACTCCTATTTTAGACAAAATTTAAACATTTCCACAAATGCATAGTCTGGTATAGCATTAACACTCCCAGGTTAATGGCACCTTTGTAAGTTAACAAAATAACAATAATAATAATAATAAGTCTTTGTTACATTCACGTTGAAAGTTAGAGCACAAGCAGGGCACAAATACATTCAGTCCTTGGAGTTCCATTTTGGTGCATATGTGCTCAGAGGTTAGCAAGAACCGCAATACTGCTCTCCCTGAGTGTCCAGTCCAAAGCACTCCATTAGCAGCCCTTTGATTTCTTTTGTGGTAAATAAACAGCACAGTCTTTTGGTTGGGATAGTGTAGTGTCTCCTTCAGGAGTTCTGAGTGACCAAGGAACCACGGTCACAGTGGGCTACTCAATTCCTTGTCACTTAGAAGAATCACTGTAATTGTCTGAGTCGTGTCACGGTCATGACGCCTTATCTGAAGTGGATGGGACCATTTCTGACAAATTGACTTTAGATCTGGAAGGAAACCAGACATTTTTTTATTAAAAAAATAAACATTCCAGAGATTCAAAACAGAGTTGCAAAGTGTCTGGAAAAGGCATGAGTAGTATACTCAAAGGCTTGTAAAATTAAACACAAGATGACATTGCTAGACATCTCCGAATGAGGTGGGTGGAGCCAAGCACAAGCTAGCAAGATGCTAATGATACATTGCATTTCTGCTTTGTGTTTACATGTTTAACCTCTCCATTTAGCCATGTAATACTAATGTTATCCTGTTATTGTGGTGGAGCTCGCTATTGGTCGAGTGTTGTAAAAGTAGAATTCTGGGAGATTTCATCATTTACTGTAGCTGTGTTGTTAGGAAATTGTGGAGTGCTGTCAGTAGCAAGACAAACTCAAACAATGTGTTGCCCAAACCGTGTTATCCTCCTGCTCCAGTTTACACCTGTTACGCTAAAACGGGGCAAGTTTTAAAATGTGCTTTTTGCCTCTTAACATGTTAGAAATGTCATTACAAGTGCATAGCTATGTGCAGTGATTCCTATAGAGTGAACACAGCAAATCTGACTGCAATAGATGTGAAAGAAATCAATATAAGTTGTGATAAATCAGCCAGAGCACATACCTCTGTTTATTTCCTGTTTTCCAGTGAAATCCAAACTAGTCAATTGTCAGACTTATACAATCCAATATTCCAAAAACATCTCCCCCCCAAAAAAAAGATTTTCCGTGGTTAAATCCATATACTACTGTATGTAGCAACATTGATCGGCTGTAACCTGACAACACTACTTTGCCTTCACAGCTCCAACAGTTCAAAAGTTCAAGAGTGTTCATGCATACGCACAGGTAACTAAGCAACACTGGAGACTCACTGCGAAATCACTTTGAAAACCTGGAATAACGTACAGACGGAGCTTGAAGTTAGATCAGGAGGAATTTCAGAAAATGGTTAGAGTTTGTGCCTTTCCAAATTGCGGGAACCAAATGAAGAGATATTTGTGCTTGAGCTTTCACCGTCTACCCCTCCACAACCGGGAGATTTTACAGTTGTGGCTGGTTGCACTTCAGCTTGATGTGCAAACTCCCTTGCGAACTATGCATATAACCACGGCAAATATTTTTTTTGTGTAAAGAAGTTTTGGAACATTGGATTGTATGAGTTTGACGATCGACTAGTGTGGACTTCACCGGAAAAAAACAGAGGCATGTGCACTGGCTGATTTATTACAACTTATTTGCATTTCTTTCACATCTACTGCAGTCAGATTCTGTGTATTCACTCTGAAGGAATCACTGCACATGGCTATGCACTTGTAATGAAATTTCAAAAGTTTAGAGGCTAAAAGCACGTTTTAAAACTTGCTCCGTTTCAGCTTAACAAGTGTAAACTGGAGCAGGAGGATAACATGGTGTAGGCAACACAGATGGTTTGAGTTTCTCGCTACCGACAGCAAACTCCATATTTCCTAACAACACAGCTACAGTACGTGTTGAAATTGCCCAGAATTCTCTTTTAATTGTTCTTTCTAGTATCAAAAACTTGACTGGCATAATAAACTGTGGGATTTACTTGTTTTTCAGGCAGTTGTTTCCTCTATGGCTTTAGCAATGCAGAGGCTTCATAAATGTTGTAACCAGATTATTTTTTAATGTTCTGCTTTATTGGCAAAAATGTGTTCTATCACATTATCTTCTAATACCCCTATTCAATCCCTACACCACGATTACTTCCGGGGCTGTACTAATGTGACTTTGACGAGACAGGGTGACAGTAGTTTTGTTTCATGGGGCAGTGCTTTGGTTTTGTTCAATTGAAAATATCCAACATATATATCAATTGAAGATATCCAACCATCCAACCCTTTTTAATAGGTAGTAGCCTAAGATTATTAGGCTAAAATGCCCTACTAACTGTAACAGATTACATTTAGAAAGTAATCTACAAACACCTGATTTGGGTGTTACGCCGGGCATAACATTTACTTTTTTCCTCACTTGACACTGTGGCAGGTAGATTTGAAAATGTACCAACCACTAGAATCTTTATCAGCCAAAATGGAGATTAAAGAGAATTTAAACATTGCACTACAGTGTGTCATAATGCTGCTACTCTACACGTTGTGAAGATGGCAATCATTCATTTTACAACTTATCAGAAATACATTGAAAACATTGATGGTACTTTTTTGTATGCTTTTTTAAGTCAACTTATATACTTGACAGTGTTTTTCACCCAAGGAATAATGCAGTGTACACAGCCCTGTGTGACCACCCACCAGCATGGCAGGGGACATAAATATTAAATCCAACCAAGAATCTACACACATTTGGCGGGTATTAATTGTATGTCCTGGTCCTTATGGTTGGTATAGTTTACCTGTTGTGGGTCATGTGACTCTGTACAAGGTGTCCAGCAGCGAGAGCAGCCATCAGGGAGAGTTCTCCAGCCAGCACAGTGGCACAGACCACACTGGCCAGCTGACCGGCATTATCTCCTGGACCCGTTAGACTGGCACCCTGCACGCCCAGCATCTGCAACGAACACAGACAAGTCCTCACCGTGAACCAGGTCCAGACAGCCAAGAGAAACCCCTCTACGATTCAGAGAACACAAGTCATAAGGGCTTGTGTGCATTAACTGAAAGATTATTTGGACAGTTCAAATAGGCTCACACCCTGTTTACAGACACGCACGCACGCAAGCACGCACGCACGTACGCACGCACGCAGTACCTGCAGACAGGCCTGTTGTGGTGCCAAGTTAGTTCCCCCTCCTACAGTGCCCAGCTCTATGGAGGGCATGGTACAGCTGATGTACAGATCCTCTCCTCCAGCGCCTACTTGTTCCATCATAGTGATACAGTTGCTGCTGCCCACAGTCTGGGCAGGGTCCTGGGACAATGGAGGGACATTACAGGACAACACATTTTGATTGTTTCAATAAGACATAAGCTATGAGTTTGTACTGTCCAACAGGGGCATGCTTGGGTACCTGTCCACAGGCGATGTAGATGGCTGCTACGATGTTAGCAGCGTGAGCGTTGAAGCCTCCTATGCTACCAGCCATGGCTGAGCCCACTAGGTTCTTATTGATGTTTAGCTCTACTAAGGCTGCTGTGCTGGTCTTCAGGACCTAGAATGGAGGAAACACCAAAACAAGTTGTCAATTCCTAAAAAGGTTACCGAAAGGTTTCTTGGAGAATGCTGGTACAGCATCAAAAAACTCTTGTCGCAAATCAAGCACTCCCTGTGGATAGTTCTGGCTGATGATAACGCCTTATTGGCGACAAAAATAATTTAGGGTGTTAAGGATTTGAAATTAATCACTTGTTAACGCGTTCAATTTGGTATTATCATAAACTTAACCAAAAATCAATTCTGCAGCCAATATATTGGATCTTAAGCCTACCTGTAGGCATGCAGCAGATGTTGTAAGATCTTCAGGAAATCAGTAATTGCCATGGCCTAGCTGCTTTTTGTCATGCTTTTCCTCCTCACACACCGTAAATAAATTCCATGTAACATTATTTAGTTCATTATTATTTAGTTCATTATTCAATATTTTTGGAACCTACATGATACATTAAAACTCTAGTTCCTGTAGTTTAATGGACAAAACCGCAGAAACAAATCGGATATCTGACTACTTGCTCTCCACGCCGGTCTCAAGCTTTTTTTGCATGCCAATGCAGATAATTGTTAGACAAACACCTGCACAACGGTTGGTTGTGAAGCACCAACAAGTTGTACGTAAGAAAAAAACGTTACATAGCATGTGAATTATTTTGTTCATCAATTGTGGTGAATATAAACCAAAAAAAGCAAAAAACTTAACCTATTTCACTGTTGATTTTATTTTAGTTAGTTTTGTACCCAACGTTCCCAGTTCTAGAGTCCAGTTTTCACAAATCTATCGTAAAGTTTTTTCATTTCAGTCTTAGTTTTAGTTTGCGATAATAACCTTACTTCTGACAAGGACAAAGTCTAATTCCAGCTAAGGATTAGAATACATCTTGGCGTTACATCTATTCAGGTATTACAGCTAAGGGTTCATGTGAGGTTAAGATTCAGATAAGGGTTCATGTGAGGTTAAGATTCAGATAAGGGTTCATGTGAGGTTAAGATTCAGATAAGGGTTCATGTGAGGTTAAGATTCAGATAAGGGTTCATGTGAGGTTAAGATTCAGATAAGGGTTCATGTGAGGTTAAGATTCAGATAAGGGTTCATGTGAGGTTAAGATT
>JACXGM010006505.1:5384-32763 GCA_016801145.1 Umbra pygmaea | reverse complement strand
TAAAATTCCACTGAAATAAATAAAAGGTTTCCTTTGAAAAACACCATTATGAAATAAAAAACAATTTAATATTTTATTGGACTGCGTTTATATATTTATATTTAAATATTTATATATTTATTGTGTCATTTATTTATTTCAGGACTTATTTCATAGCCATATTTATTTATTTAATATTGACAAAAATGGCTTTCCATAGATTTCGCCGTTTAATGGAGCCTTTGGAGAGCCAAGGTACTGTTTGCCAGGTTGTAGAAGACCCAGTTAAAAACATATATATTTAACATGCATTTTGTATAATGTGATTACATGTAACCATGTGCCTGTAATTTATGTCTGAGTGTCTGTAGTGTAATGTAAAATGTAAAGCGACATATGGAAAGGCGCTATTTACATAAAAGTTCTTGTAAATACATCTCAGAAACTGCGCTACCAAAAATATAAGAGACAGTTAAGGAACACATTTCATATATGCTGAAAGACTTGCATGCAATTAGGCTTTACCATGGACATTTGGAGCTCCGACGTGTGCCCCATGTATTTGCTAAGTGCGGTGCTTACCACAATGATAATCACAGTCATGCAGGCATAGTATTATCTTTTTCTTTTTTTAACACACTGGTATAGGTACTCTGTATCGGCCGATACCCACAGCACAAGTATCGGAATCGGTATCTGTAGGGAAAAAATGGTATCGGAATATCTCTATTATAAAGTCAATGACTTTGTCTGATGGCACATATTTAAAAACTACAACAAAATCAAGGTGGGAGAACTATTAGACTAGTACATGTAACATGCACCTAATTACAATGTGCCTACCTGTTAATACACAGGAATAAGCTAGTTAAAATGAAGTGTAACCTGGGATGTTTTTAACACAGCATGCATATTAAAATGGAAGGAATGGATAACTCATGGTAACAAGCTTTCATTGTTACACATGTGTAAAACGTATGGTAACAAGCAGTCTGTTACACATTTGTAACAAACTCAAAAAAGTGATCATTGTTACATGTGTAGGTACATTATGTATTTACACCAGAGGTGTCAAATATAAAAGTACTCTGCTGAGTTCACCCGTTTTGTGAATTTCCAAAATAACACCCAACTGACCAGGTATTGGGAGTTTATTACTACCTATTCAACACAATTAATCTTTAATGTACCTGAAATAGCAACAATGTTGAAATCATAGATTGTATGATTGCGCAGCTTAATTTGCGCAGCTTAATTTTTTTCAGGTGGTCTGAAGCAAAACTTGTTGTAATACTTTACTTTGTTTCAGGGACCAATGAGCAGACGGCTCAATTTATTAAATTGCGGGCTGAAAATGACCATTTATTTACAGGCGCAAAAAACTCAGCCATTGTCGCTTGGAGGTAAGGCATTAACAATTTGTAATATTTCCACTAGCTGCCTCTTGTATACTAAAATTAGCCCTCGCCCTAATCAAAGCCCACAGTAGTGAGACTACAACTAAATAAGGCAATAGTCTTTCACTTTGTTGTTTTTGTAGTTTTGTTGGCTACAACGTTTTAAGTAAACTTGAGGGTCCAAGAATATAATTTCTGTAGTATTTTGTATGCATGTACTGCTATGTGATTTTCTAATGTTAAGATTGCACCCTTGTCTTAATATTATATATTTTTTATACTTTTTTAGGGGAATTCTGGAGAAAATGGACCTGCTGGGCAAGTTCACTCCCTGGCAGGCAAAAAAAAAATGGGACAACTTAAAGAAAAAATACAAAGTAAGTAAGTTAATTGACACATCTTTGCTGAAATGTATTGTGGTGATATTGTTGTTAACAACAGGCATGGTGTATTTGCTCTGCCTTAGGATTGCAAGTGTCCTGGGACAGGTGAGGGGGTCAGCAGGAAATCCACTGCTGCAACTTGGCTGTGGTTTGTCCGCATGGATGAGGTCTTGGGACAGAGGCCTTCCAACAACACCCCTGTCCTGATTGCCTCCATCTCTGAGGACAAACCAGGGCCAAGTGCAGCAGTGGCTGACCAAGATGAAAAGCCAGCCCCACCAGCAGCCCCACCAGCAGCCCCACCAGCAGCCCCACCAGCAGCCCCACCAGCAGCCCCACCAGCAGCCCCACCAGCAGCCCCACCAGCCCACAGAAAACGAGGCCGTGACCATGAACTCCTTCAGCTAATGAAGGAGGACATGCAATTTCAAAGGGAAATGGAAGAGAGGAGAGCACAAGAGAGCAGGGAGAGAATGGACAGACTGTTTTCTCTCCTTGAGAGGATGATTGACAAAACTTAATATAATTTACAATTGGTTATTAAATCAATTTGAATTTATATATTTTTGTCAGTTTAGTAAATGAAACAAAGTAATTTCTGTACACTGTTTTATTATTGTTAAGTGATATGGAGGTTTAGTTGTTTGTAAATGAGGAGGGTACACTGACCTCCCGTTCAGTGGGCTCTGGCGGAGCACTCGTGTGTCATGCACTGACCCGGGCCAGCCCACATAGGTGTCAGGGAAGTGGCCCTGATGGTCACAAACACCCTGCAGGATTATGGACGGGAACATCCGCAATATCACGCTTTCAAATCACCTATCGCATTTCAAGCGATTTGAACGTTTCATTTTTGTTAAAAACCGAGCAAAGAACAACACTAAAAGCCTTCATATCTAAAAAGAAATGTTGTTGCGGTCTTGCAGACTCGATTCGGCAAAAGTCTGATATATCCAATTACGCCGAGAGGCATTTGAGCGGCGTCCGTTGGTGAATGGGCTGTGAATGAACCTTGCCCAGACCCACTCTCAGTCAGAACTGAGAAGGGTCTGGTGTTAACCAGGCTACTTGGCAAAGGCTAAGATACCCAGTTTCCATCTCCTCCAGTAACATAAATACTAAAAATTAAAATGAGCAATTCTGGCTCTATGGTTACTTAAAATTTCACAAATGTCATGTAGGATGGCAGCTCTCTCGCACTGTTTGCTAGGCGGTAATTGGGAACACCTGGTTGCTCAATTAGAGATCTACATTCTGAGCCTCCGTCGAAGTCTGTGGCCTTCGAAGGACGCAGCCTTCACATTGGGACACAGATCATAGCTATTTCTCAAAGTCAAGGATCCTTCCTTGGTAGGACTGGTCCTTTCAAGTCAGGTCCTTCAGAGGCTAGGCGAGGCTCCTAATTAGCATTCGGAGAACATGTAAATGGAACAGGCAATTTAAATTAATGCAGTGCAAAAATACAAGTAATAAACAGTATATTACAAACAAATTTGCAAAATAGTATCATCATAATTACAGTGTATGACAATGACAACAAAATCTTTACAGATAAAAATACAATAAATAAAAGACCATAATAGATCAGGGGGTACAAACCTTTTAAGCAAAGACAATTTTAAGAGCTTTTTGTTGGTAGGGTATTGATTGTTTTGAGGTATTGTTCAATTTATTTTTGTAAGACAAGAAAGCAGGGTTTTCGGTTACGGAATTTACAGTTACATATGAAATTTGGCAAGTAATAAAACAATTACATAAAATTGACTTTTGTTACTTCCATCAAAGGAAAGGACAAATAATACATTTTTCCACAGAAGTATAAAGTCCTTGTAAATATTTTCAATAGAAATTTAGATTTAGCCAAAGTTTTTTAACATGAGTACAATGCCAAAACAGATTATTTACTGTCTCTGGGTGTTCGTCACAAAAGGTACAACTAAAAAGTATATATTTTTTAAACTTCCTCATGTAGTGACTTGCAGGATAGTATCTGTGGATAATCTTAAAGGACACTTTTTTGACTTTGTTAAATAATAAGTATGTTTGGGACAACATCCAGCCTTTTTTTCTACAAATATTATCAACAAAACAGTTCCAATAGGGAATGAAACTGGGAGTAGATACTACATCATGTTGAAACAGGCCATATGTCTCTATTGTTATTGTATAAACCAGAGTAAAAACAGTTTTTCTAACTGGTGAGTCAAAGTGGGTACTGGCAGAGGGTAGGATCTGAGGGTCAGGTCTTAACACATTCCTAAATAATAGTGCAACACCTAAGGGGATGGCCTTCAAAACAATAGCAAAATCCTTTAGGAGTGACAGGGATCTTGTAAAGTGATTAGAACTCCTCATAACTCAAAATAAAGCCCTCTGCATTTACAAGTTGACTCACCAGAAGTATACTATTTAAGGACTAATATTCTAAAAACAATGATTTGTTTTTGTTTAATATGTCTCGATTATTCCATATATAATATCTGTTTGGTGAAAAATTGTGTTTATAAATTAATGACCATGACAAGAAAGCCTGCCTATGAAAAGTAGAGAATTTAACTGGATTTTCGTCAATATTATGATTGCAACCCAACATAAATTGAAGGCCACGAAAAGAGGTAAAGACATGATGGGGAATAAAGTTCCACATAGAGGTGGGTCTTTTTAGAAAATGCTTCAACCAATTGATCTTAAATGTATTGTTCAAAGTAGTCCAAAACGTTGAGCCCTCCACACTCAAGTGTTCATTACAACAGATTTTCTAATGTAGTGCATTCGGTTTTTCCATAAAAAAGTATATTTCTTTGCCTAAATTACTGTCAAGATGTATAGAAAGAGCAGCATATGTTGGTCTAGAGATTCCTTCAGTCTTGGTAATCAAGACTCTACCCTTTAACGACAAGTCCCGTTGTAGCCATTGATTGAACTGATTGATTTAAGATGCCTTGGAAAAAGATTTTATTACCTCAATAGACAAAGGAATCTGATTAGTCTTTTAGGAAAAGTGTAGTATCATCAGCCAACTGGCTTATGATTTTTTCTTTACCTGCTACCTTGTAAATGACTATTCTTTATAGAGTTTGCAAGGAGTTCAGTAACTAATAGAAATGAATATGGCGAAATTGGACAACCTTGCCTAATTCCTCTCTTTAACTCAAATCTAGGTGAGGAGCCATGTTTTAGTTTGATACAGCTAGTACGAAATGGAAGAGGCTAGCAAGTGCACGTCATTGCGTCATTACATCAGTGAAAAGGTCTGCCTTTGGCGCTGCAATTCAACAGTGGACAGTAGTAATTTGTACTGACATTTAAACGTTAAACTTTACTTGTATGTACTAACGTTTTAACAAATGTACAGTGACGTTAAACATTAAAGATACTTGTATTTTAAAGCATATTGCCCCGTAATCGCTCCAACTCCACTAATGTCCACTATAAAAATGTTTTTTATGAGCCAGCAAAGCCGCATGCATAGGATTGTGGGTGATTTGGGAGCGCAAAGGATACACAAATGCATCCTTGACTCTCTATGGTAAATTCTCAGAAAGAAGGTCTTAATTCGGAGGATCCTTGACATTGGAACAGTCCGTCGAAGGACTTCGATGATTTAGCATCCTCGAAATTCCGGCTTCGGTGGATCCTTCTTTGACTTTGAAAAAAGGCTTATGTCTAATAAGGAGAGAACCATGAGAGAACTGCCCTTCTCGGAAAACGTCCGGCTTCTGAACTGGTTTCAGTTCCACTCTGGTTCCATATGATGGCCATCACGGGTGAGTGCAGAATGAATGGAGGTCTATGGAGGTATACCTCAAAATCCCCTTTTCTCAGGATATAATTTTTGGTCTAGTAATTTAATTGTTGCATTCGAAAGGGGAGGCAAAGAAAATACACACTGCTGGGTGTTAGAATTTTTTAAAGTGGCTTTTATGTTCTAAAAAGCCTTTTAAAATGTCAATGATGTCATACATTCATCATTTATTAGCAGAATGCAACAACGACTCAACCTGTAAGAAATCGAAAGGACACAAGTAATGGTTCATTTAACCAATAATCCATGTTGAACTTGCAAACACTACAATCAAATCTGAGATTTCTCAATGACAATCAAGCGAAAGAGACAAATAGCATATACCCCCATTCATTTTGCACTCAACTGCTATCACTCCCAGTGGAACTCTGGTGGAACTGCAACCACAATTCGGTACAATGAGGTTTGATCACTGTCATTGGGTTTAATAGGGAGTGGACGGGCTCTGGTATTATACAGCAAGTGATATCTGCAAAATCATCAGATTCTCTGGTTTTATAATTTATAGGTATGTTTTTGGAAAAATTAACATTTTTGTTTTATTTCATGATAAAAATTTTCTCTCAAAAAAAGGTAATTCAGAGCATTTATTGGTAGAAAATGATTACTGGTCAAAATTACAAAAAGATGCAAAAGGTTTTGTCAGACCTTGTATAATGCAAGGAAAACAAGTTCATAATCGTTTTTAAACTGCACAATGCTAATATGTTAGGAAGAGTTCAGAAATCAATATATGGTTTACTGAGCATTTCTGAGCATGTCCAATCCAGATTTTCAATCACAGATTTCACGCATGCTTTCACAGATCTTTGCATGCTCTCCACCAGTCTTTAACACAGATGTTGGTTGACTGCAAAAATGTAAGCAGCTTGGTGTTGTTTGATGGCTTGTGACCATCCATCTTTCTCTTGATGACTTTTCAAAAGGTTTTCAGTTGGGTTAGGTCTGGATATTGTCCGACAGGGTCTTGATCTGGTAGTCCTTCATCCACACGATTGACCTAGGCTATGTGGCATGGAGCATTGTCCTGCTGGAAAAAACAATCCTCAAGAGTTTGGGAATGTAGTGCAGAAGGAAGCAAGTTTTCTTCTAGGACAACCTTGTATGTGGCTTGATTCATGTATCCTGTACAATC
This sequence comes from Umbra pygmaea, assembly GCA_016801145.1. Lineage (NCBI taxonomy): Eukaryota > Metazoa > Chordata > Actinopteri > Esociformes > Umbridae > Umbra > Umbra pygmaea. The sequence goes on along the minus strand of JACXGM010006505.1, from coordinate 26,064 downwards.
CCAATCTGGATTCCGTAGGAGAGGGACCTGACACCTCACTGTTCAAAAGCCCCAGGAGGCCAGCAACAGAGGTATGGGATTGAGCGTGTGAGTAAGGACAGACAATAAGCAGTACCGTTTAAAGTAAGGCTTTATTTTGCCACGGTAAATATTAAATGATAGGTTTGGAAAAGGGTCTGGACGGAATCAAAGCAATGAAAGAAAATTACAAAAGCCCCACCCCTAACCTGTTCTAACCTAACACACACAAAACTAAACCTAATCTGGCACACGAATGAGGCGCCCTAACCAAAAGTACATAGGGTGGTTCGTCCAGATCTAACCTGGTGTGTTTAGACAAGGGAAGTGCAGCGGATTATGGAAGGGAGGAGTCATTGATAAATGATCAGGACTGAGTTGCACCACCGCCATGGTGATGGCTGTTCGCGACGGCTGTGCGGTGAGTGAGGTCGGCATGGAGGAGAGTTCGGATGGGAGTGTGGGGGTTGCTGGTGTGGCGGTAGGGTTTGAGGAGTCACGGTATGTTTGGAGGAAGAAGAGGAAGTGGCCACGCTTCCAAAGTAAGAGGGTGGTGAGTGTGTGGGGGTGCACATGAGTATGGCAAGTGTGGGGTAGGGGACAAGGTGAGGTGTTGTAATTGTGGTGAGGAGCACAGTGCTGCGTTTGGGGGGTGTGGTTCAGAAGAGGGCAGCAGAGGCACAGCAGGTTAAGGGGGTGGATATGGTCACGAATGCGGAAGCAGTGTGGAGAGTGGGGGGACTTGGGGTAGATGTGCAGGTGGAGAAGGAGCGGGTTGTAGGCCCGGTGTTGGAGGAAGGTTTGGGTATTCACAAAGTGGTGTTGTCTGAGACGTGTAAGCATGAGTGTGTGGTTGGCAATGATTCATTGGTGGTGGGCAGGGTTGAGTTTTTGCTGTTTCTGTGTAGTGTGGTGAATGTTTGTTGTCAGGTTAAGGGCCGGAATGCTAGGATAGATGTTGTGGTGGGTGCTGCTAGGGAGTTTATGGGTGTTACTGATGTCACGGGGAGATGGTTCACGAGTTGAGGAAGGGGAAGGGGGAGGGTAGGTAGTGGGATGGCGGGCTAGTGGGCTGTAATATTTCTTAGGGTGGTGGGGTGAGTTGGGTGGAGTTGAATTGGGTGTGCCATGACCGGCCTCACACTCCGGTACAGTTGGTGGCAGTGTATGCACCTTAAGTTGGTTTGTGATCCGCCATTAACCCATAGAAGAAGAAGAATGTTCTTATCAACCTCTGTCTTCAAAATATTAAGGATGAAAGCACCCGAAAGTCACTGTATCCCTCTGCCAGTAAAGCTAGAATTGAACCCTTCTTTTGCTCTGTTTTTTTACACTTTTTCTCATTAGTTGATCTCCACAACCAAATCATATTTAATCGGTACCTCATTCAGTAGCATGAGGTGTGCCTGTGTTGGAATTCAACAGATACTGGAATGGAATTGCAGCCACACATTTAGAAATCCTGACTTAAGACAATTATGCAGGGGTATCCTAATTTGTTTCAGAGCTATATGTCTGTGTATTAAATATTGTTATCATATAAAGATGCACTTTCTAACTTTCCATTAATTTGTCTGGACCGGCTGAATGTCATGTAGATTTTTTTTCATTTATTTTATATATAGTTTAGTCCTCGGTCTCCCCCTGCTGTGCGTGTCAGCTCATACAGTCTTCGTCTCTGGTCTTCTGAGATCATCAAACTTTTTCCCACCTGTCTCATATTGTCTTGATTGCCCTCATGTTCTTGCTTTCCCCAATGTCTCCTTGTGTGTTCTTGTCTCCATGTAATTAGGTCAAGCGAATGTTTTAGCCAGTTTTATAAGCCTGGCAAATGTTTTCTCAGCCTGCATTTCCCTGGCATGTTTTGTTTATTTAGGCACTGCATGCTTCTGTAGCCAGTATCTACATTATAATCAGATTTCCCAGGCGATTGCTTGTGTACGAACCATGATCAGTCGATGGCCGGGTGCATGTGCATCACTTACCTGGGGAACACAAGGCACCAGGATGCACTATGGGAAGAAGGCAAACCGACAGAGACAGTGTGATGCTTAGGGCAATGTTCTGCTGGGAAACCTTGGATCCTGATATTCATGTGGATGTTACTCTGACACGTACCAGCTACCTAAGCATTGTTGCAGATAATGTACACCCTTTCATGGAAATTATATTCCCTCATGCCATTGGCCTCTTTCAGCAGGATAATGGGCTGTGCCACAAAGCAAAAATGGTTCAGGAAGGGTTTCAGGAACATAAGTTCAAGGTGTTGACTTGGCCTCCAAATTCCCCAGATCTCAATCCAATCGAGCATTTGTGGGATGTGCTGGACAAGTCTGATTCATAGAGGCCCCACCTCACAACTTACAGGACTTAAAAGCTCTGCTGTTAACATCCTGGTGCCAGATACCACAGCACACCTTCAAAGTCTAGTGTAGTCCATGCCTTGACTGGTCAGGGCTGTTTTGGTGGCAAGGTGGGGACCTACACAATATTATGCAGGTGGTCATAATCTTAGGGCTGATCGGTGTACATTATACATATATATAAATAAATTCAGTGTATACTGTGTGTGTGTGTGTGTATGGCCTCTCAAGAATATATGACAAGAAGGACAGTGAGTTTCCTGCCCCTGACACATCATACCCAGCCAGTGCATAGTGGGAGCTATCACCTGGACGATTGAGGAGGAGGTTTTGGCTGCTCTTCATCACACTCCTATGTATGGTAAATCAGTACAACCCTTTTGAAAATGTGTATTCATTTTTCAGTAAACATTAAAACAATTGGATGAAATTTGACAAAACTGAGTTCTGTGAAACATTTGGTTTTATGAAGAATATAAATGGTTGGTTACCGACATCATTAGGATAAGAAAATAATACATTTTATTCAGATGAGGTGTTGCATAAATTAGTACATCCTAAAACATTCTACCAAATCTAATATTTTGTATGGCCTCCATGATTTTTAAGGTCTCCATTCATGGAGATTCTTGAGCCTGGATGCTGGATGGAGAATGATGCTTGACCCATCTTTCCGGAACTCCCCGTAGGTGTTCTTTTGGGTTGAGGTTAGGTGACATACTTGGCCACTGAATGACTTGTACCCTGTTCTTCCTCAGAAATGCAGCAGTGCCCCCTTAATCTCGCTGTCGTTACTCAGACAATCCAGTAGTACTATCTAAACAAAATTTGGTACCAGTTTCGGCGCCATTTTAAGTTCTCCTCTACATCCTTTTTGGGCCTTATAAATAACAACCAGATATTTACTCCATCTGTGGTTGACAGTGCCTTCACTCTGGGCAGCAGTGGGTGCCCAGCTCTGGGCAAAACCTGCCTGCTTTCTCATTTTTCATTATTACCTACTACAATAAACATCATTTTTGTTATTACTCACCGCTATATTGTCTGCGTTTGGATTTACCCTCTGTTCTGAGCTCCTAATCCTAAAACAGGGTGCCACTCCTGTCAGCTAAGAACCGGAAATTGAGGCTACATTTTGCACAGACCCACTATAATTGAACAACAGTGCCTGCTCTGATCAGTCTCAATTTCTGCAGCGGCATTCAGATGGTAGGGACAGAATTTGGAGTAAACAACATGAAAGCTTGCTTGTATCCTGGCTTGTATCGATGGTTCAGGGTGGTGGTGGTGTAATGGTGTGGGGAATGTTCTCTTGGCACATGTTGGCCCCCTTATTACCAATTGAGCATCAATAAAATGCTACATCCTAACTGATTATTGTTGCTGATCATGTCCATCCCTTTTTGACCACAGCGTACCCATTTTCTAACAGCTAATTCTAGCAGGATTTCAGGCCATGTCTCAATGCTCACGTAGTCTTAACCTGGCAATAAGTTCACTGTACTCAAATGGTCTCCAGTCACCCGATTTCAAACCAATCGAGAACAAGAGATTGGTATCATGGATGTGCAGCCGACAAATCTGCTTCAACTGCGAAGTGCAATAATAGCTGAGGAATGTTTCCAACCACTTGTTGAATCTATGCTATGAAGCGTAAAGGCAGTCCTAAAGGCAAAAGTGTGTCCAACCCGGTACTCACACGGTGTACAGTAGCTAATGAACTGCAGTGCCATTGTACTGCAGTGCCACGACTCCACATGGACTACACCAAGACACCTGTAAGTTCCCAGACATTTCTAGGGGGAATGGCACTAGCCCTCACCCTCTGGTCCAACAGGTCCCAGAATGTGCTCAATGGGATTGAGCTCCAGTCATGCTGGAGGGTCATGTCAGGATGAGTCTGCAGGAAGAGTACTACATGAGAGAGATGGTTGTCTTTCCTGTAATGTACAGCATTGAGCATTGCCTGCAATGCTAACAACCTCAGTCTGATGATGCTGTGACGCACTGTCCCAGACCATGATGGACCCTCCACCTCCAAATTGATCCCACTTCAGAGTACAGTGCTCTGTGTAACACCCATTACATCGACGATAAACGTGAGTCTGACCATCACCCCTGGTGAGACAAAACTGTGACTCGTCAGTGAAGAGCACTTTTTTCCAGTCCTGTCTGGTCCAGCGAAGGTGGGTTTGTGTCAATAGGTGACATTGTTGCTGGTGATGTCTTGTGAGGACCTGCCTTGCAACAGGCCTACAGGCCCTCAGTCCAGCCTCTCTCAGCATACTGATGAACGTTCCTGGTGTAACTCAGGCAGTTGTTGTTATTTTTGTTTTGTAGAACCTGGCATTTTATCAATCATAATTTCCGCAAGAAAGGTGCTCTAGTTACAGTTCCAAGCCTACAGGATTAGGATTAATCCCTTTTTTAACTTCAAGTAAATATAGAAAGAATTAACACTTTGAGGTTTTAGTGTTTCTATGATGAAGTCTTATTCTAGTGTAATGCAAACATTTTATGCTATACTGTGCTAACTTTTCAGAAGGGAACAACCTCAGAGGAAGTATCTCTGGATTACTTCATCTATCTAGGTTTGGACACTGATCCAGACACAATACAAGACATGAACCATTATAGGGCACTGTGACCCTGGTACTACTGTTCACGTGTTGTGTGCTGTGTCAATTTAATGCAGTAATGTATATGGAGTCCATTGTTCAAAATGTATATTTATTCCCATGTTGAAGATTCCCAAGTTACCTTTGGTAATAATGTCTAGAAATCACAAATGTTATGTCCTTTATAGTTCATGAATAATATGGAATAGTCTGGAAGCTTGTTTTTCTTTTTCTTTTTTCTTTTATATTATTTTTAATGATAAAACTGTAGGGAGTGTAGGGTAGGGAGACAGACAAATAGGGGAAAGGCGCAGACAGCGGCCGAACATTTAACAATAACTGAAATTAAAGTAGGGCTAAACTAATTGTTTGATGTCTCCTCACAAAGTAACATGGATGGGTTGTGTATCTGTGCAGAAAGTGCCACCAGCTCTGACAAATAGCTGTGTTCTTTAACAACAGAATATTTACATTCCATTTTAACATGTAACATGGGTCAATCTGTGTGATATATTAATAATCTGGAGTTTATGACGTAAGGATGGTCGTTTTGTAAAGTCATCTGAAATTTGGAACTTCTCCTTTGAAGCTGCACTATGTTACTTACCATTTATTTGTCCTGTCGGTAAGAATTTCACTTTAACATTTATATATATATATATATATATATATTTAAAAACACTTTTTTTTATTTTTCTAGTTTTCAAAAAAGTTACATAGTGCTATATTTCGCATTGAGTTGAATTATAACATAATAATAATATAATAATATTATATGTAATAAAATATTGTTATTGTTATTGATGATCAGTACAATTAATTTTTTGGATTGAATAATGTTCATGTTCATCAGTAAAATCCCATATGCGTCTAATCTATTGATATTTAACCAACATTAAAATGATTGGTGGTGATGATAAGACAAGCGGGTTAAACAACCAATGGAAATAAAGGAGACTAACTACATCGTCCTACGCGCTTCCTGGTCGGTGACCTAGCCCGGATCAAACTTCCCGTCAACAACACGCAGTGTCGGTCCGCCGGAGAAGTGGGACAGTCCGCGGACTTTTTGTATTTTTCTCCCGCGGATTATAGTTTCAGCGTTACACAACCGGTAAATCCTCTAATCTTTCGTATAGTCGAACATGTTCACAAGTGTTTCGAACATCGATGTTTTAATTGATAATATGCAAAACACACGTTGTCGGAGCGCATTTTAAACGGGTCACTGTCTGACTGACGTGTAGCGTGTCATTAACAAAGGCTTGAGTTCCTCTTGAAACTTCTCGTAGATTATCACTGACATTTTCACAATATTCGGGTCACACTCTTTACATTTGAGTTTTCTGCCGATGAATACTAATGTATGAGTTTGTTATATAATTACAGGGCGTCTGGTTTGATTTTCCCTCCTTTTCTGGAAGTCTCAAAGGAGATCAAGATGCCGCTCCTCCATAGGAAGCCTTTCATCAGACAGAAGCTGCCATCCGACCTCAGACCAGATGAAGAAGTGTTTCTTTGTAAAGTCACACATGAAATCTTCAGGACTTATGAGTACGTGATGTTCCCCTGATACATCTATATTTATTACAGTAGACCTATTAATCTAATCGCCACCAATTCACTCAACACAATATATCTTGTAACTAGCTGGTAAAGTTAACCTAAGTGACGTTAAAATATAGTTTAGCGAACTAGCTAGTCAATGTACAGCGTCAAACTCTTAACCTCTAAACTCTAAAAGCGTCAAACTACTTTATAGCCAGTTAAATAATTAGTAAATCATCAAATGTGTAGTCTGACATATTGATGTAGTTATCAGGTTAAATGTGTCAAGGACATTATTTCTACTTACTAGTCAGATTGTTATTTGACATGTGTAGGTAATAATATTTTTTCGAAATCAGTGCTAACTATCTAAACACACTGGCTGTACAGTAGTAGTACTAGGTATTGGACCAGCCGGGCTAACTAACCATGTAATTAGCACCAAGCTTGGCCTGCTAGTGTTATTAGCCCACTGCTACTGTAGCGCTGAACAATATTACATTTGATTCGACTTTAATTTGAGGTCTGATTGTAATTACTGTGAGAGTTTATTATGGCATATCGGAGCGGTGTTTTGGTGTAGTTCCCGATTCTTAATTCAAGTTCTAGAAGCGATCTTTTCTTTTTGCATCTAAATGGATGAGCGCTCCTCAGGTCTCCCCTCAGCTCGTTTGAGAAACGTGGTCAGGGCTTTTGTTGTAGCGAGCTGGATGGAAAGGAACAAACATGTTATTGAAGTAGTTACAATCAGTTAATTTTTGCACAGAGACCAACTTTATATTTATGTAGGACCTGCCTACGAATAACGTTACGGTCTTCTTCGGGGTTCTTGAAGTGTAAACAATGGTATCCGGATCTTCAAAGTTGTCATCTTACTGTACATTTAGTGTAGGGACACAGTTGCCTTTCGTTTAATTTGTTTGACTTTTGTATTAGATTTGTTTTTACTCATGATTTCTCAAATTGTATTTGTGACTTATTTGACAACATTATTATTTCAGAGGACCTTCAGTTTTGTAGTAGTTTACGGTATAAGCAGTTTAACATAATGTATGCTGCAGTGATTGATCTCATGCAATTATATAATATGAAGCTGATGTAATATTTTACTCCTGTCCATCAAACATGTGAAAATGCAGGCAGTTTCATGATGTCCCACATTGTGTACTTCTTGTGTACTACTTGTCAAAAGTACAATCTAGAATGTACAGTACTCTGAACTGACTAGACCCAAACGATTTCCCACAGTGAGTTTTTTGAGAGGACCATCCTGTGCAACAGCCTGGTATGGAGCTGTGCGGTGACCGGCAAGCCTGGGCTTACATATCTTGAAGCCTTGGAGAGTGAGAGAAAGGGTCGGCAGAGCCTGCAGAGCTTCCCCTCAGCCCTGGTGGTCCCCCTGCTTCACCTCACAGCCCTTACACAACGCACCCGGCTTCATGAGATCTGTGATGACGTGTATTCCTACGTCAAGGAGAGGTTCTTCACTGGAGAGATTGTGGATGTTGTGAACCGATCCGGTACCAGGTATCCCCTCCCCAACCTAGCTTAATCAGTTTTCTTGTACTACTGGTTCTCCATACCACTGCACTTGTCATCACAAAAGTTTTACTTTATACCTAATACATATACTTAGTGTCATTAGTTTTAGTATACGCTAGTGATTTGGTTTCCTTCCTGAATATGTAAAATGCATTTCACTGTGTTGTTATGAGGCTGGATGTTTGTCTCCTACTTAGCCAGAGTGGTTGAGAGGTTTTTAGTTAGGGGCATCAGAGTAGCACTGATGACTGGGTGTGTCCCATGACTGAATGCCTGCTTTCTCTCTCTGACAACCTTTTATTTTCCAGCTTTGTCTATGTACAATACACACACGTCTTTCTCATCTAGCAACAGAATCCCAAACCTTCCGCCTTCAGCCCTCTCCCCATTGTAACCCTGTTTTTATTGACTTCCAGAATCCAGAGTTAACATGAAATCACTGTACAGGGACTCATTAGTATTTTGAGAAGAATTCAGTCTTCATGGGTTGACTGTGCCGTGAGGAGATAATGCAGAGGGTGGGTGGGCGGAGCTATGGCATGCTGTGTGATTGGTTTAGTGAGCACAAGGAGTTGCTCCAGACATAACATGGCAATAGGCAGCCAGACAGACAAGAAGCGACATGGACCCACAGCAGGGGAGGATGGAGGGGGGGCTCAGGTTTAAAGCGCAGGAGAATCGGGCATGTGCACAGACAACTGCCATGTGGTTCCTGGCTTTGAGGGCTTTACTCTGTTGTCAACATGCTGTGTCACTGGGGTCCCTATGTGCTTATCCTGCTGTGGTTACGCTACATGCTTGTGAGCATGTTCAGTATTACTAGTCTGGTTTGTGGGCTAGGTCAGTTGTCTGTGCCTCTAACAAATATCCTGTCACTGGTTTATTTGTTATTTCCATTTGTTATGATTACTAACAGTTGATACTGGATTGGCTAGGTTTTTGATTCGGTAATCTCGTTCCCAGACACTTCAGACAATTTGTGGAGGGTCTGGTGGACTCCGGCTTTAAATGTGGTCTTCGGTGCCAATCAGTTGTTAAATTTGAACTATAATTTCCCCACTACATCCTCCCCTATATGTCCTGTGTGTCACTGTTGGATTTAGACACTATTCAGTAAATTTAAACACTTACAAAAGTAAGAAATCCCTGCCTCAAAGCCAATTTTGACTGGAAGGTATTCCAGGCCCATACGTGTTGTGTGTAATAGAGCCTATGGCTGGGAAATGCCAGGGACCTCACGATACAATATTATCATGATACTCGGGAGCGGATATGTATTGCGTTTCTCACAATTCTGCCTGTATTGAAAGTCAATATTGCGGTTTTCCGCATCCTTTATTTTTTTCCTACGATGTTTTCATCCTTCCAATTCCCACTAACCCTGTCTTGTCAGCAGCTCCGCAACTCTTGTACAGATCTTTGGGATGGCAAGGGGCATGCGTATCCAACACAAAGACTTTAGTCAGATCATGCATGGGATGATAACGTTCACCAACTATACATTCACAATTGGATTTACAAGTTGCGATCTGGACACAAGGAGTCACTGGACAGCGAAGTGGCAGGATAGATAATGTGACTTATCTAACCCAAATCCCAGGCAGCGCTATTACAATTTGCGCTGCATTATGCAGGAGGCCTGGGGAAAGTTACTGAACCCATGGTCAGGCTCGAACCACTGACTCTCATGACAAACTTTTTCCAGCAATGCAGTGACTTTGCCAGGTTCGCCATGCAGACCCCCCTTATTTATTCCATGCTAAACAGTTCAATCTTTACTGTGCATTGTGTGGTTTGTTGAACAAATTTACTTCACAACAGTCACTGGAAACCAAAACCACCAACCGATTGAGGGGTCGAGTCAAACTTATAATGTCCCAAAGGTTCTAAATTGGATTTAAGTCTGGGGACAATGAGGGCCATCAATGCCCTCATCGTCCAGTAACTGCCTACACACTCTGGCCACATGAGACTGGGCGTTGTCCTGCACTTGGAGGAACCCAGGGACCACTGTACCAGCATAAGGTCTGTCGATGGCTCTGACTATTTCGTCCTGGTTCCAGAAAAGCAATCAGGGCACTGTTGGTTAGCACATGGAGGTCTGTGCAACCTTCTAAGGATATGTCTCCCCAGACCACAACTTACCCTCCGCCAAACTGGTCACGCTGGATGATGTTGCAGGCAGCACAGTGTTTACCGCAGCTTCTCCAGATGTCATGTCTGTCATGTACTTAGTGTGAACCTGTGTTTATCTGTGAAGAGAATGGGGCACTGATGACAGACCTATCAATTCTGGTGTTCTCTGGGGAATGCCAATCGCGTAGTAGCACAAGTAGCCTGCTGGAGGTCACTTCGTAGGCCTCTGGTAGGGCTCCTCCTCGCACAAAGTAGCAGACACCGGTCCTGTTGCTGAGTTGATGCCCTTGTACGGCCCTGTCCAGGTCTCATGTGGTGGTACGTCTCCTGGAATCTCCTCCATGCTCTTGAGACTGTACTGGGAAACACCACAACTTGCGAAGGCATGTATGGATGTCATCCTGGAGGAGCTGGAATACCAAGACCATCCTGAATGGGCTGCAGGTACTGCCTCATACTACCAGTAGTGACAAGGACACTAGCAAAATGCAAAACTGAAAAATAATCGGGAAGGATAAGGAGAGAGCAACTGTCAGTGGCCACCACCTGCAAAATCATTCCCTTTTCAGGGATTGTCTTTTTATTGTGCCTCCAGTGCACCTGTTGTCACTTTTATTTGCACCAAAACAGGGGACCTTGATTCACAATTGCTTAACTGGACGTATTGATATCCCTGAAGTTTAATTGACTTGGTGTTATCCTGTGATTGTGTGTATATTTTCAAAGTAATATATTTTTTGGTGTGTGTGTGTGTGTGTGTGTGTGTGTGTGTACAGTACTCAGCATAAATGTATACACCCCAACAGGTGTTTTAGAAAATCAAATGTATTTCTTCAGAATCAATATTTTCCATAGGATTCTATACTATAAAATATTCCAGTAACTCTGGAAACTGGAAGTTTTTTTAATGAAATGATTTTTGGGCATGTTGCAAAAATCAGTACACCCCAATTAAGCTTTTAGGATTTAAAATTGGTAAAATGGCCACAAGACAATTTAGTAAAGCATTGCTAATCGGACAGAATGCAGTAGCAAAAGTTATTAAATTAAAACAGGATGAACTTGTGGCAAGCATTCTGAGCCATCCAGGCCGTCTTTGCAAGCTAACACCTCGAGGTGAGCATTTTTATCCTAAGAAGAGTTGAGTTAGCTAAATCTGTAGAATGCAAAACTAGGGTGACTGTTTCACGTTACACGATATGACATATGCTGCATAGGAGTGGCAGGCAAGTGTCATCCATGAAGGAAGCCACTGCTAAAGCCCATGCACAAAAAACAGTAGCATTTGCCAGGGCCCATGTTGACAAAAGTGAAGAACATTGGGACTCCATACTTTAGTTAGATGAGATGAAGTTAAAACTTTTTGGAACTCATTGCATCCAAACTGTATGGCGTCGCAAGGGGGAAGAGTACAATGCATGCATGGTACTCACAGTAAAGCATGGCAGTGGCAGTGTTATTATGTGGGGATGTATGAGTGCTACAGGTGTCGGGGAATTGCACTTCATTGAGTGCATCATGAATTCACAGATGTAATGATAAAGACAATGATACATTCACTCCTCACGCTGGGTAGCTGTGCACTCTTTCAACATGATAATGACTCAGAACAAATCCAAGGCCACTGCTGCATTTCTGAGGAAGAACAGGATGAAAGTCATTCAGTGGCTGAGTATGTCAACTGGCCAACTCAGTAAAACACCTATGAGGAGTTCTGAAAAGATGGATGGAGTATCATTCCCCGTCCAGCGTCCAGGCTCTAGGAGGTAGTTCTCCAAGAATGGAGACCGACGTGGCAGTATGTCGCCCACTTGCTCACTCCATGTTCAGAAGAGTTGGTGCTGTCGTTAAAAGTCATGGAGACCATACAAAATATTAGATTTGGTAGAATTTGTTTTCGGGGGTACTCATTTCGCAACACCTAATTTGAATAAAATGTGTTATTTTCTTGTCCCAAAGATGTTGGTGACCAACCTTTCATGTTCTTCATAAAACCAAATGTTTCACAGAACTAAGTCATCAAATTTCAGCTGATTGTTCTGTTGTTCACTGAGAAATTGATACAAAAGAAGGGGTGTACTAATTTATGCTGAGTACTGTGCGTGCGGACGTATGTACGGATGTGTGGAGGTACATAGATAACGTATGTATAATGAAACCAATGCACGTGAATCTAGTGTGGTTTGCCATCTCTCCACAAATATCTGTCTAAAAGCTGGGAGATGGGAATGAGTGTGAACTGCTTTGAAATACTGTATATCATTCTGATGGCACAGTGTGTGTGTTTTCAGGAAAACTAAATGAAATGTATCATTTTATGACTATGATAGATTGGGATTTTCGGCCATCTTTGGTCTCCTAAGATCTCAAAAACAAACTAACAAAAGAATCACTGTTTGGATTTGAGTATCAATTTTATTATTGCCAGAAATTTTCAATTTCAGTGTTTTTATTTTTTCTCCCCATTTGTATAGGTGTTTGTGGATAAGGATTATTCATTTAGTGACCTGTTGTGAATCTTTCCTACAGGCATCTGTGTGAAATCCTGGATGTGCAGTCTACCCAACAGCCCAACGTGTCGGTCAACGGCCACTACAAACTTCACATGGAGGGGGATTCCATTGTCATCAGTGACAGTGATGAGGACACTCCGAAGTCCCCCAAATCAACGGCCAACCGGTCAGTGCCTCAGTATGCAATTCACAGCTGCACCTGAAAATTCACACTAGTCCATCTACGGTGAACTTCTTTAGGCTAGAAACCCTAGTTGAATCTAGTAAAAAAAACAATTACTAGGGTGTTTGCCTAAATATCAATATTTTGGCTCTTCACATCTCATGTCTAAAGCAAGAAGAAGAAACCGGCCAACCCGTCTGTATTCAGGTACAAAGTGCGCCCTATGAAGGAAGGCAGTGAGTCCATATTTGCCAGGGCTGGTCAGATTAGGTGAGTGTAACCTCAATCTTCAAAGTCCGTTAACCATGTGCAGTTAGTGTTCAGTCTCATTTCACAATACCCTTCTGCTCATTGTTGCTGTTCTAAAGGTATTCCCACTGACTTAAAAAAATGTAAACACATTGTTATTTCTGTCACTCACTCGTTTTAGCCGTAAGAAGAACACGTTTTCACGGGACAGACTGAAGCTTCTGCTTAAACAACACTGTGAACCACACAATGGAATCATTGTTCTCAAGGTATTATGGTTCCAACTTTTACGTGTGATTGGAGTGTCATGAAACAGGTCTGCCTTGTTTGTTTAAAGTAACAATCCTTTTAACGTGTAGAAGACAACGCTGTTTTATGTTTACTGATGCTAGTGGTCAAAGTTTGGGGTCACTCAGGAATTATTTTTTAAATAGAAATTGGTAACTTCATTCACCATGGTGGCACCACATAGATAAACGAATATCAACATGATTAATTACAGATTAGCTAAAAGAATTCATCATTAGGACATGTGCATATTCCTGGGTGACCCCTAACCTTTGAAAGCTAACGTACATTAATTTGAATCCAGTAACTGATTTTTGTTGTGACGTTGTTGCTAACTGTTTGTTTTGTCTTTGACCCTAAGGCCTCAACTGTTGCCAAGTACAAGTTGGCAGAACAACACTTCTCTCAGTTCTTCCCAGATGAGCCGCCTGAGTTTGTCTTTAGCCCTCCTCCTAAAGTGCGGGGAAAGCCCAAGGATGACTCTACGGGACCAGTGAGTACTGGGGGTTCGGCAACCCATGTCGCCTTATGGGCCTAGTTCAGAACTGTGCACCATCTAGACAACAGGATGCCTTTGGGATTTATGCCATATATAGAGCCTTTGTAGTTTCTTACTGTTTAACAGGATTTTCACAATAGAATAGCCATTGTCTTATTATAACCTTGTAATACTACTGGTGTTGTTCGACCCAGTACGTGTTTGAAGGCTGTTTTTGCAATGTAAGGCAGCTGAAGATTGATCAGCTTTTTTGTTTGTTTTCTTCAGTTGGGACACAATTTATTGAAGGCAGCTGAGGAGAAGCTTCGCCTGACTCAGCAGAAAGAGGAGATGATGGCTACGGGTGAGTCCGTCAGGGATAGTTGTGTAGATGTGACTGGGTGATAGTTGGCTTGTAAGTGCATGAAAATTTAACAAATTCACTGTGATAGCATGTAAGCGCTAATGAAAACGTTCCAAGTTATATCGATTATGCCCTGTAGACTAGGGTTCCCACATGTCCTGGAAAACCTTAATTCTTTATTTTATTTATGTTTTTGCATTTGACAAAGTTACATAGTGCAGGTTTAACTGCACTCATGTTGTCAACTTCACTTTATTCTGTACATCCATTGGTTGATTATGGCCAAAGTATTAATTAATTTGCTTTTCAGCCAAACCTATCAGTGCAGGGTAGTGTACAGTAGCTAGCTAGTGGTAAGGATGCAGGTTTGGCAATTGGCTTAGTTTCCTTGAAAAACTTGTACACTGGGCAGCTGTGTTATTTTGTTAAAGATCGCTCTGTTCAATGTGGTTTCAAGTTCACCTATCAGACAGGTGAAATCTTACCTTTTTTATCTAGTCGTTATATACAGTAACCATAGTAGTATGTACGTGAACATCTGGTTTAACTTGTATTCAAACTATTTATTATTTAAAGTAATTAAATATATTGAATTTAGGCTTTGAGTTAGACAACCCAACAGGAAATATTTAGTGAAAATGTACTTAAAGTTTTTAGTATTAAAGTTATTTATATACATTTTGCAGTTTTTTACATAAAGTGACATTTGGAATTTTGAAATTGTTTCAGTTATTATATTTATTTTAGATCTGTGTAGTGTCAGTTTGAGTCTGTCAGTGTTGCCATGGCTGCAGATTTCTCAGAAAATTTGTGCCACTTTGAGAAGAAATCTTGTGGTTGATAATGTATTGTTCTTGGGTGACAGGTTTATGGGCTCTTAAGTGACTCCCTGCTGTAGGGAGTGGAACCTTTGCAGCGTGAGCCGAGCCATAGCACATGGCCTCCTGCACACGCATGGTGTGCTCGTAATGACACAAAACACATTTAGTGTAATTAACTAATAAACATTGCGAAATTAAGATAATATGGCTACATTCACAGTTCAATTTCAATTTTGAGAAAGGTATTGCTAGATGGGCAACCCTGGACAGTCAGTGAGTTGTTACCCTGCTAGTCAACAACCAAGGGAATATTGTTGGGGGAATAAAACTATGGTTTTCTATGCTTGTGTTAGCCTGGTATCTGACGCTGCCATTATAATGGTTGGCAGTATAGTGATTGTGCGCTTTATGACCCAGCACATGTAAGGCAAATGTCCTTGAAATTGTGCCTAAATGGTTTCTTAATGAGTGTGAATCATGTAGAAGATTGTCACAACATAACAGCAGTGCTCTCTGTGTCTGTTCAGCTCATGAAAGGTCCAAGCTGAAGAAGGAGAGGGAAGAGAACCTGGAGGCCAAGAAGAGAGAGAAGGAGGATAAAGAGAAGAAGAGAGAAGAGATGAAAAAGATGTTTGAAGAGGAGAAGCAGAGGAGGAAAGAGGAGAAGGAACGCATGAAAGTGGAGAAGGAAAAGGCAGGTTGAGATTCCGTTCCATGACACGGCACGGCGTTCCATGACACGGCACGGCGTTCCATGTCTTTTTGGCGTACTGTACTAATGATGATTCTGTGTTGCAGGAGCGAGAGAAGCTGAAGGAAGAGAAGAAGAAATATGCAGAGCGACTGAAGATATGGAGCAAGCCCAGAGAAGACCTGGAGTGTGAGGACCTGAAGGTAAGCACTCTACCCTCTACAGCTGCGTTTGTTTCGGCCCATCCTCCCTGGTGGAAACATGTTGTCTTGTGAACACAGGTTTTCAGGCTAAGCCCAGAGTGAGTATGTTAGAGTTACTGTAAGGCAGAAACACAACTAGGGCTGCAGCTGAATCGATTATTGTAAAAAAAATGTATGGTTATTCAAATAATCGATAGTAATGCAACATAAAACGTAGAATGTCATAATAACCAAGACGTGCTTAAATTGAACAAACATAACTTATAGCTTACATTACACCAGGTAGGACAAAATGAATGTTTTAGTGAGAGGTTTAGTTCCCACGCATTTAAAATTTTGTGGTTGTTTCACCTCGTTTCTCTTAAATGTATACACTCACTGTAAGTCGCTCTGGATAAGAGTGTCTGCTAAATGAGAAAAAATGTAAACTGAAGATCAGCAATTACAGAAGTCCAATATTGCAATGCACGCATGTAAGCATATTGACATGCTCAAGGGTCAGGCTGGCTCTTCCAGATATTATACACATTATTATACACATTATTATACACATTATTATACACATCACTTTGCTGATGAGAAATGTGATTTTGTTGAGCTTTTATTCTAAATGTAAATAACTGTCAGGCTGACATTAGAAACTGAAGACAGGCTAGCACTATAGCTCCTTCAATTGCGGTTGAAGCTAATTACAACACTACAGCATCAGACCGGCACTACGCAAAAGTGCTGTTGCAACTCCCTCCGCCTGTCAAGTTTTACAGTGGAAACACACATGCACTCATTTACAAGTGCATAGATTTGAAGTTATGTTTGCACCAGAGGCAACCATGGCTAACAATAGCACAATTTAATAATTCACCCCATAATGACAACTAGGTAGCTAGCATTAATGTGGTGGGCTAAAGTCAACAGATCTTACCACATACTCTGTGCCTTTCAGCAGTTCATGCTCAAAGTCTCTAAGATGCTTTCATTTTAGCTGCTCAAACATGGTTTAAATGCTTTGGTAGAAAGCAAATTCACATTTACATTGTACACAGTGTGTGGCGGTCATTCATTATTTTTTTTCTTTAAATTCCTCCTACATGCTTTCAACATCTCCTATGATACTTTTGGGCCAAGTTTTTCTTGGCATTTTTACGTGTTCCGCTGCCTGCAGGCGTAGACCTGTTTTAACTAGCTAGTTTGCTTACACCAGTAGTTCTCAAACCTCTCCTCGGGCCCCCCTAGACGGCCGATGTTTTTGTTTTAACCCTGAAATGTCACACCTGATTCAATTAATCAAGGTCTTAATTTGTAGTTAACTAGTTGAGACAGGTGTGCTAGTTCATGGTTAAAACTAAAACATTGCATGTCTGAGGAGAGGTTTAAGAACCACTAGCTTACAGGTTGCAAACAAGGAACGATTAATGCCACCTACTGGTAGGGAATAAGATGGCGGTCCTCATAGTGCAGGCATATTGGACAAGGATATTTAATATTAGCCATATTGGAAAAATATGTAATGACTGTCTGAAGGCCAAAATAGTAAATGCATCTTATTTGTAGAATACATTGAAAAATCTTTGCAGCCCTAAACACAACTGCTAGTTTCTCAAACTGCATTTCAGACTGTATTAAGAATATTCAAAGTGGTTAAGTTAAAGTATTTCTTTTCTCTAATTGGCTCCAGTTGACATGCTCAGGCTTCTGACTGACTGACAGCTCCTGTCTGTTTCAGGACCTACCAGCCCCACTCGCCGTGAAGACCCGCCTGCCTGCAGAGCTTTTTGGAGACGCCCTCATGGTGCTGGAGTTCCTCAAAGCCTTCGGCGAGCTCTTTGACCTCAAAGACGAGTTTCCAGAAGGCATCACACTGGGTGAGGGCAAAACTGCCAAAACAGCTGTTGTCACGGTCGTCGTCCACGTTTGCCTATTGAATATTGTGTCACTTGGGTTCTCACTGTGGAACCGTTGTCTGTGTTCTAGAGGTGCTAGAAGAGGCACTGGTGGGTTCGGATCCAGAGGGCCCGCTGTGTGAGCTGCTGTTCTTCTTCCTGTCGGCCATCTTCCAGGCCTTGGCTGAAGAGCAGGAGGAGGTGGCCCGTGAGCAGGTGGCTGAGGCGGACACCAAAGGTAGGAGCGAACGCCCTCAAGACAAACGTCATGGCAATCACATTAAAAAGGCTCGGTCAACTGCTGCTGATGAAACAATAGGGAACAAAACCACACCACTGAAGGACAAAAGTTTGGCATTGGAGATGGATAATTTGAACTGAAATTAGTCAACTTATGTTCTGCAGGTAGGCCTAAAATAAAGCCAGTGTTTGACTAAAACGATATTATTGAAACTATTCCAATTGGTCACAAACTAGACCTCAGCATTGTGTAATAGTTTCCTACTGTACATAGAACTGCCTAACTAGTCCCTTTGTTTACTTTCCTGACAATGTTACTATGATCATCACGTGATTCGTCTTTGTAGATCTAAGTGAGGTTCTGGATGATGACGCGGACCCCACCCAGTCTGCCATTACCGCTGTGGCATTCCTGGCTGCTGCCTGGCCCCAGCTGCACCAAGGTGGGTAATCCACAACCGTTCATATAGTCACCTACATATGGTCTGGTTCCTCAGCCACTTCACCCATACAGTAGTCTACACACTAACTGTCCATGTGTCTCCTTGCAGGCTGCAGTCTGAAGCAGTTGGATCTGGACAGCTGTACTCTGTCAGAGATACTTCGACTGCACATACTAGCCTCAGGGGCTGATTGCAGCTCAGCCAACGCCAAGTTCCGCTACCAGAAACAGGGAGGCTTCGGCTCCACGGACGACCCGTGTGTGGAGCTGCGACTTGCCAACCCTGGCCTGCTCAAGAAACTGTCCTGCACCTCAGTCTACGACCTGCTCCCAGGTGAAACGCCGACCAACACACTATTTTTAAAGGATCACTCCAGGCACCTGAACAGCTCCAAAACAGTCACTAAAAACACCTTCTCAGCGCATTTGGTAATTCTCAACTCGTCCACCGTAAGTGTCCGGATATTTCTACAGTGACGTCAATGCAACTTTTTCGAAACTACAGTTAGATTCAGGGGCGTAGTTTTGTTGACTTCCTGATCTTTATTTGTCCCGATTTACTCTCCAACTCGATTCAAAGATTGACTCGGTTGAAAATTCAACTACTTGTAGTTTCGATAATGTTGCCGTGACGTCACTAAGAATTTCTGGTCACTTACGGTGGCTGAGTTGGGAGCTACTGATTGCACTAAGAAGGTGTTTTTAAGTGCCTGTCGTGTCAGAAACATGACTGGCACAATGATTTTGAGCTGTTTAGGGGTTTGGAGTGTTCCTTTGACGCTGTGCGATTTAGCGGCTACAGTGTAATGACCGCGCGGCTCTGTCACCAGGGGAGAAGCTGAAGATCCTCCACGCTCTGTGCGGGAAGCTGCTGACTCTGGTGTCCACCAGGGACTTCATAGAGGACAGCGCCGACGAGCAGAGGCAGGCCAAGCAGGAGCTCAGGGAACTGAAGGCCGAGCAGCATCGCAGGGAGAGAGAGGAGGCGGCGGTCAGGGTTCGCAGGAGGAAGGAGGAGAAGCTGAAAGAACAAGAGATGAAACTGAAGGAGCTGAAGGAGAAACACGAGAAGCTCATGGAAGAGGAAGGAAGAAATGGGGACATTAACACCAGCACCGAGAGCGTGAAGGAGGAACATCCAAACGAGGACGAAGACGAGCAGACTACCAACAGCAAGACAAAAAACAGTGAGTTAAAGGAACACTACAGACCCCAGCAAGACAAAAAACAGCGAGTTAAAGGAACACTACAGACCCTTAAACTGCTAAAAAACGTTGTTCCGGTCATGTTTCCGACACAGTCAGTCATTTTTGAAAATAGTAAATGTTAGGTTTGAATCGAGTCAACAGAAGATTAAAATGGGACAAAAAAATATCAGGACGTCAACCAAATGCATCCCCTGAATCACCAAAGGTTTTTGAACTTACGGTGGCTGAGTTGGAAGTTACCGAACGCGCTGAGAAGTGTTTATTGTGACTGTCAAACATGACCGGCGCAACGATTTCAAGATGTTTAGGGGTCTGGAGTAGGGATGCTCATATTGACCGTTTAACCGTTAACCGAAAATAAAAAGTTTGACCGATTAATACTATCAGTTAAACGGTTAAGAAGTATTTATTTTTTACGTATATATAGCCTATATTAGTCAAATCACGTGGCGCGTTGACAGGCCCAACCAGAGCCTGGCGCTTCGTTTTGAAAGGTGGGGAGATATAGGTAATGAGGAGCGAAATATACCGGCTGTCTGTTTTGCATCTGCAACGTGTTCTTCATTTAAAATGACAACCCTTGGACATTTATGGTGACTGTAATATTAACTTGCGCTTTCATTTTTTCATGTACAGAAACGTATAACGCTATCGTATTGGGAAGCATATATTATTTTATTGGCTATAATTAATCATGCTCCTGATGCATTATAGCCGATGCATTATAGCCGACAAAATAAGGTTACCTTAAAAACAACACACAGTGATTGACAACAAGCATTTTATTTTCGGAGAGGACCGTAATGGTAATTTTAATGAAATGGGAGCGCTCGGCAGTTATTGTATAGTTGGTAACATAACGCATAGCAAGCGTTATCAACATTTTGTTTTGTGTTAATGAAATATAGCCCTTAT
>JACXGM010006504.1:7017-32730 GCA_016801145.1 Umbra pygmaea | reverse complement strand
GGTTTTTGACAGCTCAGTTTAGGGGGCTATAGCAGGAAACCCTTTTAAGGTCATGTAGCATAGACCAGGGGTCTGGAGCCGTGGGTTACAGAGGTAGGGCAGGATATGGGTAAAGGGGGGGTCAGGAAGGATGTAGGTAAAGGGGGGTCAGTGGAGGGGACAGGAAGGGGGGTCACTGTATGGTGAAGGGGACAGGAAGAGGGGCTGGCAGGAAACGGGGGGCGGGTCTTAAATGGCTCAGCCAATCAGAACGCTTAGATCCACCTGTCAAATTAGGTGGTCATAATGTTTTGGCAGTCTAACCGCAGGGTGGTCCCTATTCTCTCTCTCATATTGTATATAAATTGCGGTCGTTAGAAAGCTGCGATTACAATGTGGGACACTTTCAGGACATCCGGGAGAGTTGGGATTTCTGCATAATAGTGTGATGAACTAGTTTGGAGGCGGGTTGGAGACATGTGGGGGTGTATCCCTGGGAGACGCTAGGGATTGAAGACACCTGCACAAGTTTTGTGACTGTGGGAGCAGGGATAAAAGGGTGGAGCGGAGAAGGCTAGCGAGGGACGGGGAAGCGGAGCGCTACAGCCAGAACTGTATTGATTGCAAGAAAGCAGACTAGGTAATTGCCTGTGTATAAGGAAAGACTTGTTGTCGAACAACGCGCTTTTAGGCACTCAACCTTGGGGGGAGGTGGTGGCCGTTCGCAGCTGTGTAGGGCTGCCGGCGGTGAAGATAGCGAGGAAAGGGGCAGACGTCTATAGGCAGGGAAATTCGGGAGATAGGGACTGGGGAGTAGGATTGCCAGTTTCCGCTTCACCGTAGCCAGTGAAGTTTCCAGCGCGGCAACTGAGAACATGTGTTCTGCGTCGGACCAGCGTATCCCCAGCAGGCTGAGCCATTAAACAGCCCGGTTGGCCCGACGCCAAAGCCCAGACCCCGGGGGAGGGTCTCGCTGAGAGGGCGAGCTAAGTACCTCTTTTTAAACTAAACCATTTTGTGTTATATGTCTGTATGTATGTGTAAGTCCAGACGTAGCTCTTAGACTATTTATCAGTGGGGCAGGCTAGTGGGAACTTTACTGGGACAAGGAATTCTGTGTACCCTAGAGAGGTACCTGGTTAACTGCTAGCCCAGTTTTATATATGCATATAGTCCTACTTCCCTGCATGATTATAGGACCCTAAACTTAATGTTTGCAGTGTCATATTGTGTGCTGTGCTCTAAAACCATAACTTAATGTTTGCAGTGTCATATTGTGTGCTGTGCCCTAGAATTATAGCTTAACTTCTGCAGTGTTACATTGTGTGGTGTGCCATAAACCAGAACATAGGGTTTGCCGTGGAGTGTTGTGTGCTGGTCACCAGGTGTACCTGGCTAGCAAGCAGGGCCCTGTTTATGGGGAACATGTTTTTTTTTGTCCCGGTATAGCCAACTGCTGCCTGTTTGATCAACTGTCCATGAATTGATACAAATAAAGCCTTTTTGTATTTTTCTAAGAACTGTGTGTTGTGTTCTCTGTCGCCGGACCTAAACCGGTTAACAAAAGGTGGTGGCAGCAGTAACTAAGCTACCTGTCAGTCCAGTGGCCTAGGCAACTCCTTCGTTCGTTCGGAGAAGGTTTATTACAATAGCTAGTGGGAGTACGCTGAATGAAACCGGGATTGCCTACTGTTGCGTGCATTATCCGGTTTGTAACAGAGCAGCGGTTGTTGGAAGAGAACTGTCCCGTAAGCTTTCGCTGTATCTGAAACGTCACCTCCGGTTTCTCCATCCTCATAAACTCCATATCACGAATATGATTGAAATCTGGATAAGACCTGGATATTGGTGTTCATATTAATGCCGGAACACACATACGAAATATTGACAAAACTACCCAGATCAGATGTATATTTGATAGGCAGACTCTCTCGAAGCACTTGGCAGATATCATGGACATCGTCAAATTGCTTCGTGAAATATTTTTTAGCATTACTGTTCAAAATTTAAAAGTAATTTGGATGTGCATCAAACTAACACATTCCAACATATTTAAATTTTTTAACATGCTTATTTGCGAAAATATACTTAAAATTGAATAGTTTTTTTCCATCAGTATCCGCCATGTTGGTTGCAATATTTGGCTAGCTCGCTGAGTTCGCAAGGTATCCTGGGTAATTTCATCTCCCACTTCATTTTAAGCCTGCATCGCACCCCACTATGTTTTGAGGGTTGATTTTAAGGGAAGAATAGCATGTTTTGGGAAAGGCCCTTAGTGTTTAAATAAATGTACACATTTTTGGTGAAGAAGTGCAACGTGACACTTCACCAACTCCACTCAGTTACTCCACATACTCCACCCAGTTCTTCCAGACTCCAGCCATGTACTTCACCCACTCCACCCAGTTCTTTTACACACTCCACCCATTACTTCACCTACTGCACACACTCCACACAGTTACTCCACACACTCCACCAAGTTCTTCAACACACTACACCCACTCCCACCCATCATCCGTAACCATCATCCCGACACATCATCCCTCCCATCATCCCTACCCATCATCCCATCATCCCATCCCATCATCCCTACCCATCATCCCACACATCATCCCTACCCATCGTCCCATCCCTACCCATCATCCCACCCATCAACCCATCATCCCACACATCATCCCTACCCATCATCCCATCCCTACCCATCATCCCACCCATCATCCCCACCCATCATCCCTATTTATCATCCCAACACATCATCCCTACCGATCATGCCACCCATCATCCTAACCCATTATCCGTACCTATCATCCCACACATCATCCCACCCATCATCCTAACCCATCATCCGTACCTATCATCCCACACATCATCCCCACGCATAATGCTGAACAAAATCCTACCCATCATCTCTACCAATAATCCCACCCATCATCCCTATTTATCATCCCAACACATCATCCCTACCCATCATCCCTACCCATCATCTCAACACATCATTCCTATCCATCATCCCTACCTAGTTACTTCAATCATTCCACACAGTTTTTCACCTACTTAAACCAGATACTCCAACCACTCAACCCACTTTTTTGAGTTACACCACCCACACTACCCATTACAAACACTCCAGTTAGTTACTCCACTCACTCCACTCAGTTACTCATACTAAGAACCTTATTTTCTTGGTATGATTGTATTCCATATGGGAAGCCCCAGTCAATGTTACTTGTAAAGTTCAAATTAAAGGGACACTTCACCGCTGGAGAGATGAATATATATTTAAATTGGGTAATTTATGTATTAGAAATTAGAAAATGTCTAGAAGTTGGAGCCTTCTAGACTGAGAAAAGCCAGAAAATGTAGTTTTGGCTCATGTGGATGAAAGCCAACAACTCCCAGAATGCACTTGCTTTGCTGCTCTACGAGGCCACTCCCAGGCCACGCCTACCGGTTAGAGAGGGCAGGAAATCCTAGTTGATTCGAAACTGAAAAGATGCCGTTTTAAGCTGTTTTTATACCGTCAAAGTTACAGCGTAGGGTACCATACAAACAATTCATTTAGTCCTGTCTTGGTTGGCACACCATGTAAGACATCGGGCTACGGAGTCAAACTTTTCAGGATAAGGTAAATATTTGTGTTCTGAACCTTTGTGTTTTGGTTAGCTAGCTACATTAGCAATGCTATGCTATTTCTGCATCAATTGTATGCAGTAGTTACGATTTAATACAAAGATAATGCTTCCGTGAAACCAAAATGAAACCAAATTGTGTAGCTGTAAAAATACCTACCTATGTATATGTAACAGATTGCAATTATATTATATGTGTAATATGTTATAATTACATCTGGCTTGCAAATAATACAAACGCAACAACGTAGCGATTTCAATGTAGCAATATGTCGTATTCATAGCTTCATAGCCAATCTGTGCATAAACACTGAATACGTGAGCTGTATGTATAATTATAAAGATTGACTTACAACTTAAGACTACTTGCTTTTCCTTTCATAATCACAGGATGGGAGTGACTCCAACCTCCACTGCTTCTACAAGCCAAGCTACTCAGCAATCTTCTCCTTCGTCCCTCCAGCAATGTTAGGTATCTTACCGGTTAGCTAAATATCACAGGCCAATTATGAATAATGCTGTTTATTGACAAGTCATTGTTTGCGTTCACAACTAAGGGTATTACTATTGAATGCAAAAGATTTGTGTTACTTGACTAAGATGTTAGATTACGAAGGTATAATTTTGGAAAGCCTTTCACGTTTCTGTCATAATATATTGATGTTGTAGTTCAAGCAAATAATCGAAAATAATAACAATTCTCAAATAATCTGTGTCACGGTGCATTTGTTTTTATAGGTTCAGCACATGCCATTCAAAGTTCTGTGAATGTCCCTGCTTTAGACCAGTGGTTCTCAAACCTCTCCAGAAGGAATCTTTACATTTATGGGCAAAACGTTTGTAAATATGTTTAAACAAGAGAGATGGCTTTTGGGCCAACCTGATGGAGTATGCATAAGCTGCATTTATTATCTTTATTATTAGAGATGTTCATTCAACTGGAATATTTGTTTATAGAAGCCTAGGCTGTGGTTGCATTGAAGTCTTGTCATTTTATTTATATATATATATATATGTTTTTTTTTCTTTATTTTTCAAGAGGCCACATTTACACAGGTAGCCCAATTCTGATTTGATAAGACTTGATAGACTTGCACTTTAAAAAGATAATGCAAGGCAGGACCATGTCAACAGAGTAGCTTAGTTGCTCCTCATATGAAGTGCTTTCCTCCAAATAAAATCACGATTTCTCTAGGCAAATAGATACTCTAATGGAGCAACACTAAGGACTATAACAGGAACCAAAACCAATGTGAGTTCAAACTTTTAATTTTAAAAACATATGAACAATTTCACACTCATAGCTCATCCAGAGCTTCAACCGTTTTTTTATAGCCGCAGTTTTGCCCATCAGGAGCTCGATATCTGTCTGATGTCCTGAACAACACAGGCAGGCAAAGGAAGACTATAGCCTTTTCCCAGTTTCTCGCCTTTCAGGAGCAATTCCACAAAGTGACAGTAAGCACAATGTACACAATGCAAGCTATTTGCACCTACAGTAGGCTAGCATAGATGTAAATATATACAGTGCCTTGTGAAACCCCCCTTGAACATTTCGAGCTTTTGCCACATTTCAACATGAAGATATAAAACTGTAATTTTTTGTGAAGAAGCAACAACAAGTGGGACACAATCATGAAGTGGAATGAAATTTATTGGATATTTAGAACGTTTTAACAAATAAAAAACAGACAAATTGGGCGAGCAAATTTATTTAGCCCCTTTACTTTCACTCTCTTCAGAAGTTCAGTGAGGCTCTCTGAATGATCCAATGTTGACCTAAATGACTAATGATGATAAATAGAATCCACCTGTGTGTACTCAAGTCTCTGTATAAATGCACCTGCTCTCTGATAGTCTCAGAGGTCCGTTAAAAGCACAGAGAGCATCATGAAGAACAAGGAACACACCAGGCAGGTCCGAAATACTGTTGTGGAGAAGTTTAAAGCCGGATTTGAATACAGAAAGATTTCCCAAGCTTTAAACATCCCAAGGAGCACTGTGCAAGCGATAATATTGAAATGGAACGAGTATCAGCCGTCCCTCTAAACTTTCAGCTCATACAAGGAGAAGACTGATCAGAGATGCAGTCAAGAGGCCCATGATCACTCTGGATGAACTGCAGAGATCTACAGTTGAGGTGGGCGAGTCTGTGCGAGACACACCAAACATGTGGAAGAAGGTGCTCTGGTCAGATTAATCCAAAATCGAACTAGGGACAGGAAAGATGGCTAAAATTAATGGGAAGATGGATGGAGCCAAATACAGGACCATTCTGGAAGAAAACCTGATGGAGTCTGCAAAAGACCTGAGACTGGGACGGAGATTTGTCTTCCAACAAGACAATGATCCAAAACATAAAGCAAAATCTACAATGTAATCTACAAATAAACATATCCAGGTGTTAGAATGGCCAAGTCAAAGTCCAGACCGGAATCCAATTGATAACCTGTGAAAAGAACTGAAAACTGCTGTTCACAAACGCTCTCCATCCAAACTCACTGAGCTCGAGCTGTTTTGCAAGGAGGAAGGGGCAAAAATGTCAGTCTCTCGATGTGCAAAACTGTTAGAGACATACCCCAAGCAACTTATAGCTGTAATCGCAGCAAAAGGTGGCGCTACAAAGTATTACCTTAAGGGGGCTGAATAATTTTGCTCGCCCAATTTTTTTGTTTTTTATTTGTTAAAGTTTGAAATATCCAATAAATTTCGTTCCACTTCATGATTGTGTCCCACTTGTTGTTGATTCTTGACAAAAAATTACAGTTTCATATTTTTATGTTTTGAAGCCTAAAATGTGGCAAAAGCTCAAAGTTCAAGGAGGCCGAAAACTTTTGCAAGGTACTATATTTGCAACAGTAAGCACAACAATAGCAATGCAAGCTATTTTCACCTACAGTAGGCTAGCATAGATGTAAATATATATTTGCAACAGTAAGCACAATGATGGCAATGCAAGTTATTTACATCTATAGACTAGCATAACAAATAGCTTGCATTTCTAACATTGTGCTTACTGTTTTGTAGCCAAATACAATTGTGTTCACAACCACCCAAAATAAATTAGTTTGGAAACGTGAGACGGCTTTTGTGAATGCATTTGTATTTACCTACAAAACAGTAGGCAGATCATCAGCAGTGCAAGCTATTTGCACCTACAGCATAGATAAAACAATTAGAGCTCAGCTGACATGAAAAACAAACAAAATACTCACTTTATACCAGCGGCGGTGCATGACAATTATTACAGAGGAAGCCAGTGAGCTAAGTATGGAAATCATATTTATATTACCTTACATAGGTGCCAATTTGTGTTTTCCTCCGTGGGTGCTCACGGGCGTGCACGCCCTTTAAATACTAAAGAAGTAAAAAAAATTTGCATTTCAGAAATCAGAACCTTAGGAAATGGACAGCGGCCGACACAAACACACACGCCCATTAACTTGATAATTAAGCCGGCTATCTTTCAATTCAGTACAGCGAAACTTCCCACAAATACAGATAGGATTGGAGATTAAAAGTTTAACTGACACGTAACTGCAATCAGCTTTGTGGGAAATTAAGAATCAATGCCACCGCTTCACTTAGCAACAACTGCAATGTTACATTTTAAATGAATGTAGCCTACTGGCAGTCTGGCACACGACGTGGGTGCTCGAGCTCCGGAGCACGCACGGTATTGGCGCCTATGTTGCCTTATGATAACATAATGACTGTTGAAAGGAATTCCTGAAGTCGAAGAATATAATGATCAATAGACTGATCAAATGCTGAAATTATGTCATTCTGAAATGTCTTTGACATACACGTAAATGTAGTAGCTCATGTTAGGTGCTTTTTTTAAAATTTAACCTTTATTTAACCAGGTAAGTTGACTAAGAACAATTTCTTATTTACAGCGCCCCAGGTGCTCTACTACGTTATTAAACTCGGTGAAAGCATGCACTAGCTAGCGCCACAAAGTTCCCCTTGTTGACAGAGCTGCTCGCTGACTGTCTATGTAGCTGATGACTCATTGTTTGTTTGAGGCATGTGATTGATGAGAAGCCAGGTTCAACTTGGCCTCCCTTGTTCTTTTCTATCCGATGAATTGACCATTCAATGTCGAGCTCGGACAAACCTAGCCTCACTCTGATTGGCTGAAGATGTAAATTTTTTTGATGTAAATTTTTTTACTTTTTGAGCATTTGTAGCATTTAACTGCAATACTGCCCACTACACAAAGCACAAACTGGACTGAACCACCCATGCATTGGCAGAGGGGCACTGTTTCGCTCTACCAACTATAGAGGAAAATAATAATGGAATGTTTTGATAAGGGAAATTGCAAAATCAGTAAAAAACAACCTTCAATTTATAATTATACTGTAGAATTTATATTTTATATTTTAAATTATGTTTTATATTTTATGAGTAAGGCCAGGCCAGAGAAACTGCCACTGCTTCAAACCTTCGGGATCCACAAATAAGTTTCCAGGACACCCCTGTGGTCAAAACTAGGGTGCTCTGTTACACATACTGCCGGTGCCGTTTCCTTAGTAGATTCATCAATTTCGAGGAGAAAATGGCATAGCTGAAATTTGCTACAGCAAAAGGACTCTGTGTCCATATGCGCACAGTGAGAGCACTGACACCACCAGTCCGCCCCAGCTCATGTGTGCCCGGGCTCTTACGCCTTAGCATCAGTCAGGTCTCGCTCCTCTGCTGCAGTAGCTGCTAGGGACGCCTCCTCCATCATCTGCAACTGTACCTCGCTCTATTGCGGCTCCTACAGGCAGCCACGAGCATCATATTCACGCACCAGATCTTCAAATTCCCCTTCTGCCATATCATTTTCAAAACTACCCTCAGCCATAATGGTTTGCCTACTAAAGTGTTACTCAGTTTATTCCACAGAGCAATAGCCTGTTCGCTTAGCTTCAAGATGGCTGACACTATTTTGAAATTTGGTGAGTTCAGTCCCACCCCCTATGGGCGGGTCGAAAATATACGGAAGAAGCTCCTACTACTGGCTGTAGTCCATAGCCTCTGGGCGAAAAATCTTCCGATGATGCAAAATGATGATTTTTTTCTTGATTGATCGGTTTCCTGTCTCATGGGTTCATGAGGGAGGGGTAGGGTTAGTTTGTAAATACTAACAGGTTTCTACTGATACAAAGCTTAATGCTAATCGGAAAAGTACCCTTTAATGTCTAAATATAGGAATAGTTGTTTGAATACTCAGTCAGACCATGATACAGGTGTGGCTTGTGTCAAGGTGGCTGAGCCAAGTCTTGGCTAATACAAAATATTGTTGTGTTTGTTTTTCTGAATTTGTAGGGCACGCCTGACCTTTTTTCATCAGTCCTACAAGGAGGGTCTCATACCTCCCATCAAAAAGAGAGCCGACTCAATCAAGCCAAAGTTACAATTGAAGCTTGAGGATTTGCACCGAGTTGTGTACTTCATCAACAACTATGCAGTGTATAATGCAGTGGTATTACCTGGATGCCACCCAGGACATAAAAACTTTGGTGGAAAGCTGTTGCCATCGCATGTGACAAAAGCAGCCATCTGGCAAATCTACGGAAGCCATGATGACATTTGGTATGTAAAGATTAGTTTATTTCATTTAGACATGTTATTTCATTTATAATAAACATTGTTGTTTGTGTTTGTGTATTTCAGGGCAACATGCAGTTGGGTTGTCTTCACTCAGGAGGCTTTGGAGAAAATTGCTGTCCCACATCTCAGAGGATCCAAGAGTTTTGTGACAGAGATGCCATTTACATCACTTGCCCTGCGTCTATATCTGACACTAGACAGAAACAATCTGTAAGATTATAAGAGTCCCATTTCATCCCATTTTATCACTTGGGTGAGTTCCCATTAACATACATTTTTATAGTACATTGATTTTAGTCTCACTGGTCCCCTGTGGGAATCGAACATTACAAGGTTGTGACCACAAACACTTACTTCTGCCTGGAGGAACAATGTGTGATAGTATATCCAGTGAGCCTTATGTCTCAAATGTTTATTAATGTAACAGTGTTTTTATACGATACAAATAAACAAAAATCTTATTTACTATTAGTGGTTTACTAGTGACATATTTAAATTATATAATACATTTTCTATATGTTTTTAGTGTACTAAAATTATATTTTAAATGTATTACAAATACATTAATGCATGAACTATGTAGGTAAAACCTATACATTTCAATATTACCATGAAATGAAATAGGAACAGGTAGTTTTGCATGATTCATGGTTGTTACACAGAAACCACCAGACCTGTTTCCAGGTAAGAGATCACAAGATTAAACATATAATTTGTAAAGTATTATCTTGAAACAAAAGGGAAATATTTGTAACATAAAGGGTGGATGAATTTTAGAATTATAATATGGTAATTACCAATTTTAAATTCCAAGATGTGTTTCTAATTTGGAAGGTATTACGCTGATTAAGATATAATACTGTGAAAACATTAACATATATTTCCCCATTTTATTACAATATTATTGTTATATTACAATTACCCAGATAAACATATGGTTATCATCGAACCCTTTCCTACTTATTAAATTGGTAATTGCATGTTATTACATCTGTTACCTTCTTATCACCTTATTACCCCAGTATTACATCTTATTACTGTGTGTTTTACCCAGCTATTACTTTGGTAATTACATGTTATTATTTATATATTACCTATTTAATATCACACTTTTACCCCACTATCATCATCTTATTACCATGCAGTAATGTAAAGTGCTACTAATGGTTGTTTTATGCAGGATGATGTCCTACATCATTGTAAATTAGTTATTTTGTCATTTTTACCTTCTACTTCCTGTCTGTGATACTTTTAATCAAAAAGAAAGACCATCAGGTGCGATATCTCCACTTTTTATTTGTGTTCAATTCTCCTCTTTCCAACGGTACCAAGCGTTTGTTGCTAGCACGTACGGTCAGCGAGATAATCGTGTTTGATGCGTCAATAGACTTAGGAGGGTTTAAATGCCTCTCGGGCCGGATCAAAGGATGATGCCTAAAAAAAATACTTGTGTTAATTCTGCCAACTAATACAGACACAAATCTTTATCATTATTTTGGCTGACACATAAAAAGTAAAAGTATCAAATGTACTCTAGTCCTGTTAATGGTTTCACTTAGACTGTGTTAAGTTAAAAAACTGCACCTGCATTTCAAATCGCATTAAGTTTAGTATATGATGATTTAACACCGAGGGCCAAATTTACTAACACTAGCGCAGTTTGCGGTGCGTCTGTTTATGCGCGTTCGGTAATAGCGGATGCTATGCTTCCACATTTAGCGTAGTATTTATCAAACCCGATACCCATTACGCAATCAGCGCATACTCCGCCCTCCATTACGCATATTGAAAGCGCAACTTGTCTCTTGTCGCTCATGTGGCAGGCAATCTGCGATTTTACCCAAGTGCGCCTGGTTTGTAAATAGCCCGCATCGGTTACGTCCGTCTTTGCGACCAATTAGCGCCTGAAAACAGTCGCAAACAGCTTGATAAATCAATGTGATCTCTCAGAAATCCGTGATAGTACCACGGATACTTAACTTCAAATTCCGTGGCAGGTTCACGCAATGGCTGAATATTCTGTGGAATAATCACGGATTCTTAACTTCTAAATCTGTGGCAGTTTCACAGAATCGAAGCATGACGTAGCAGAGTGTAAATAGCATAGATTTTGCAGGTTGGTAGGTTGGGGATGGTGGACGGGCGTATAAACATGCGACTCACATACCAAAGGATGCGAGTTCGAATCCATGCAGACACTTTGCATATATTCTGTTTTCTATACCAACGCTATGGAGACGTGTTGCAAATGTGCTTTTTTTACTTTTTTACTTTTACTTTTCAGTGAAACTGCCACAGATTTTGATCCGTGTTCATTTCACAGAATTTTCGGCCATTCCGTGGAACTGTCACGGATTCTGAGGTTCATACTCCGTGGCAGTTTCACGGATTTCTAGGAGATCAGGCTGGATAAATCTAGCCCTGAGTACTGTACGGTAAGTGCATTTCACTATGTACACTTTTACTGTGCATTGATGCAACTGAAATTAATGCACTTGCTTTTTATATATCCATTTTATTGTATATCTAATGTATTGAAGTATAAGCCTCTGTGTGCAATAGTACAATAAAGGTATACTTAATAAAGAACAGCCATTTACTTAACATAAATTGATGACATTTACATTGCTGTCAAGTAACTTTTATAAGAAATGACAGTACACTGATTATCATGTTTGCATTACACTGGATTCTGTCCTTTTGGCTGTGCACGCATCTTGAATTGTTGTTTCTTCTGTCGTTGTTGGTGAGATGTAGTTGCAGTAGCTTTAACTGGAGCAGCAGGCCTAGCAGAGTTTGGATTAGCCGTAAGAAATGTAGCATTCTGCACAGCTGACTTAACCGAGAGTCATTACCCGAGTCAATGTCAGATCTGTCTTTATTAGTAACTTATCTCTCACAGCATGAATATTTATTTTTTCAATGAACTGGAGCCTTATTATTTAATCTTCTAATATCTTAAAGTTGCATCTGGCAGCCATATCTCTTAACACAGCCACAAACTGCGCTATGCTTTCATCTTCCCTCTGTGCACATTATCTAAATGTATGGCGGACAGAAATTACATCGACTTTCAGGACAAAATAGTTTTTTCAAGGGTATCCATAGCATGTGAAAAGGTAGTACCTCAGTCTGGAAGTATGTACGTAGAATAGGCACTCACAGCTCTTAGCCTAGCATCAGGCCACGCTTCTAGACAGTGGAGCAAAACAGCTCTTAGCCTAGCATCAGGCCACCCCTCTGGATGGTGGAGCAAAACAGCACTTATGCTGGATTCACACCAGGAACTGCAAAAAATCACCGCCACGTAGACACACTTGTACACCGCAATCAACATCGTAATCAATCTTCCGCATCTTCAAGATGGACGACAACATTGCATTCAGTACCACTGTCCTCCTCCAGCAAGGTGACTGGCAGGAGCTTTTTCTGTTTAGTATTCAATGACAATAGTTTGTGTGACAAAATCTATCTACTAAGCTGCCAAAGCTTTTCTTGCAATCCCATAAACCCATAGGTGAAAGCAACATATTAGCTCTTCCTCTGTTGTACATCAACTTCCGGTTCTGGCGCCGTATGTCAAAGCACCGCACAAGTTTAATTATTTCAACCCTTGCGACACACTCGCCGCACTGCATCCACATTTTGCCGGATCGGGTAGATTTGCAGCAGTGGTGTAGCCTGGAAAAATCCAGACCCAAATCCGGAGGAGATATGGGTCTGGGATCTAGTAATGAAAATGACCCAGCTCAAGGGGCGGCACCAAGTATGCATTTGAAAATCTCACTGTACGCAATTGGATATAACTACGACCTATCACCAGTGGTTTTTCGCTAAGCACCTATGGCGGAGCTAACTAGTAGATTAAACTCTTGCAAAAACAGTAAAAACGTCCTTCCTAAAAAGGAACAATTCGAGCACCGTCTTCTGTCCCTCTTTCAGACAAAAAGCCAAGTCCAACTCGTTCATTGTAGTGGCCAAAGCCGTTTTAAACACCTGGTGTTATTGCGATCTTACAATGTTTACTAATGACTTCGAGGTCGCAGCGCTGTCTTCATCTGTTTAACACGCTTCTGGCACGTGTATATCAGATACACCGATGTGATTGGTGCAGCTCGGCTACAAGGGCATAGTTAATGAGCAGAATTACTCTTTGCCAGAGTAACTTGCTGAGCAAATTCAAACTGTGCTCTCGCGAGAACTCTGGATTTCCATGGTAGCAGTGGTGCGCATTGCTTCCAATTGAAATAAATAGACTTCTGCCACATCGCAAACATTTCGCCGTGCCTGGTGTGAATCCAGCATTAGCCAAGCATCAGGCAATGCCTCTCTTTCACTTCTGGCATTGGTAAATGTGAGATAATTCTCAAATATTCTCTGGCATGTAATAAATGTAGTGGCAGGCTGTCCTACACATGGAGGAAAAGGTGTAGACATGGGTATTAAAGCCGTCATCGTCCCCAATTTGTAGTATTTAATGTTAGTCATGTAATTATTCACAAGTACTCAGTAGTTACTCAGAGGTATCTTTAGTTTCTAACTCTTCAATTATCCCATCCGAGTAGTATTTACATACCTTACTTTATATACACCCCTACTGGACAGTTCTAGTATTACACATGCCGTAGGATGAATGCAATCTGAGAAAACATCAGCACTTTTAGAAATTTGTGAACCAAACTCAAGAAGAAACAACGAAATACAATGGCAAGTGGTGGTGATGAATCAACATGGGACAATCCTCCAGCTTTGTATATACACACAATTAGACACTGCTTTGGCTAAACATCAGTGTCTTGAAAATTAGTATAATTTTTGGCAGACATGTTTAAAAGCGATAAAGATAACATCATATACATGAGCACATTTAATTACAATAGGTGTGTCTATTATATGAGACACAAATATATGAGTATCTTTTGTCAATTAAACAAAAAACTGATCTTTAATACCTGTTTACAATCTTTTTTTGTGCTATACTAAAAACATACCGTACCATGACCCTGAAACCTCAGTAAGTACCATTTTGTGGGTTACTGTACGTACACACCGCCACAGACTTGAGCTTCAAAGTTACCGGAAGTCATTCATTTTCAATGGAAGCCAGCTTCTCTCAGCTGCAAGGACCGGCAAGTCAGTCGGCATCACGTTTTGGGCGTGTTGGGCGTGTTGAGCGTGTTGAGCGTGTTGAGCGACCAGAGCGTCAAGCAGAAAAGTTTAAGTTTGTTCTTTTTTTGAAGCTCAAGTCTGTGGCAGTGTGTATATACAGTTAGGCATACTGTCACACTCCTACATATTAATAAATGGTGTTAGACAAACGGAGAATAAAAAAATGAAAAAACATTTAGACACATTTCCTTGCAGTGCAATGCGAAATTCATTAGATGGTTTCAGTTGTTTATAAAATAATATAGTTTAATACAAACAAGTTTGTTATGAATAGATCAAGCTGTGTCTGTAAAATCATTTTCATGAGCAGTAAGTAGCTTAGAATTTGAGAGTATGAGATTAGCACCTGAAACGTGCAATTAAAAACAAAGATTGTTTTATCTGTCTGCATTATATTACTGAGCAGAAATCTACTGGGACAAGAAGACAGCCACTTTTGACACATCAGACATTTTTATCACTTATTATGGGCACAACGAATGATCTACTTGCATGTAAACTGGCCACATCTACAAAAATGGACCAACCCATCTGGCATTTGCCCAAATGTTTCACTTACTGATGTTAACAATGGTGAACTAGCTTTCTGTTTATTTTATTTATTTATTTTTAAGTGAAAACTTTAGTCAGTGTATCTTCATAAAGTCAAAGCTGCACTATGTAACATTCCATTAATTTGTCCTTTCAGCCTGAATTTTCTTTATATTTTGTAATTTATTTTTATACATAGATGGTTTAACTGAACACAGGCATAATACAGAAAAAATATAACCAATTTTCTAAAATTATTTATTTAGTCCATAATATACATTTGTTTTGTAGTTAGATATTGTGAAATGTCAATTTTGCCATTCTACTATTGTCTGTATTTAGTATTATTTTTGTTGTAATTTTCAACCCCTGGGCCCAATATGCTAGTTCCTCAGGTTTACTAGTCCTAAAGCATTGTTTTAGTATTTCATTTAGTTTTCAAAAAAGTCACATAGTGCAGGTTTAAAGTGTTGCAAATATTCCAGTCGCTTATTAAACATTTCCTGTTTTTCCCCAAATCCAGGCTGTTCCTGTTATTGAGAAGTAATAAGCAGGAGATCTGGAGGAAAAAAAACACATTTTGTACCTCAGTTTTGCAACCATGAGTCAGTAATAATATTTGTGATACAGTATTGCTGAATATTTCTAATTGGATGCTACACTGCCATCATGTGTTCCACAATAAAGACAATTGTAAAGTCCTTGATTCCACATCTGACAATTTTGAATGTAACTTCAAGGAGGATACAGTAGTATAGTTTCAATGTAGAACAAAAAACTACTGCATACACATATTTCTATATCTGTTCCCTATTTTGACCACTCCAAAATGTTCCACCTTTCAAATCATTGCTTAGTAGGAGCTGGAGGTCATGTAGGAGTGGACACGTTCCATGCTGACTACATTGCAGTCTTTGTATCCACAAATGGGTGCCACGTCAATGAAAGCACAGGCAGCATCAGATTGCCGTATCATAAAATGCGGTAAACCAGTATGTAAAATCCCCAATCCAGGCGTTGTAAAAACAAGTTGTTCATCTGCAATGTAATTGGCTAGGAACGCTGCCAGTGTGTTGAGCACTATCTAGATCCGGAAGGGGGTTTGGACACTTGGTTTATGTCAGTCACTTCCGGTCCATCTGCCTGAAGGAGGGCACGCTGCTCGTCCATGCGCTTGGCCTGGACCCTCTGGATGAGCCCAAAGAAGTCCTCTTCTGCTCCAGACAGAGCTCGGCAACCAGGATCTGGGAGAGAACACCTCTGATCTTCAATCCTGGAAGACTGGAGAGTGGGAGAAAGAGAGCAAAAGTGAGAACTAATGCTCATTATATGTACATAAAAATGGAATAAGGATGGATGTGTCTAATTTCAACATGGAAGTGGGCAGCATCATCAGTACTAATTCACTGACCTGGTACTTTATGAGCATGTTGAAGAAGTCCTCTGTGGGATCCTGAGGGGAACAAGCCGTGCACTGTTGGCCAAGGTTGTTGTGCGCTATCATCAGCCCTGGGAAGTTGCTGACACTGGCCCTCTGGTCATTCAGCCGGTGACTCTGAGAGGTGGCAATTAGGTCAAAGAACTCCTCTGTCTGAGCTAAGGAGAGGGTGGAGTCAGGGTTGCAGGTAGCCCCTATGTTCACCTTCTGGGGTAATGGGCTGCGCTGGTCATTCATGCCGCTACTTTGTAACTGACAGGGTATACCCAGAAGACTGTCCTCATCAGCAGAGCAGGGTTCCAAACTGTGGGTACAGAGATTTAGAGAATATCAATCATTTGACAGACAGAAATGGGCTAATAGTTAGTGACATGAAGCACAACAAGCTCCAATAAGAACAAAAACTAAAGAAGAGCTGGTTAACAGCTTTTATAATAACATGAGAGCTTAAGTCAGAGTTTAACAGAGTAAATGTTATTGCTACACTTAAGACCAAATGTTTTTATGTTACATCTAAAGACTAAGTTTGCACATACTTTTGGATGACAACAGCAGCCACACATAATTATTAAAATACACAGAATCTATAGTTTAAAATCCAGCCTTTTGTCATTTGCAGTAAAATAATTTTGATATCAACTGTGCAAACTAGGTCACTAATAATGAGACAAGGGCAAATTGTGCAGAGAAGAAGTCTAACATACTGTGAAAGTTCCAATCCAGTTTCAATACAAAACAGATACAGTACCAATAACTCAAACTCAAAATCTTTCATTAAGTGAAAACCATCAGTAATGTCTCACTCTGTAACTCTTTCGCATTCTCTTTTTCTTTCTGTAGGGACACTGTTTCCCGGGTGCTGCAGATTTCATGCTGTGAGAAAATGTCTCAAGGGTACAAAATGGGGAGCTTTCCCCATGTGCAGTGTTTCTGTTAGATTTAGTCCTGGCTCAGAGCTAGGTACCAGAAACCCAACATACAAAGACTGAGTTAACATTTACAACATAATCAGAGAAGACATAGCTCATTACTGCACCTTGCACTCCAGAAAACCAAATGTATATGTTTCTGAACTTCAAGAGAAATCCAAGACTTCTCCTCTTCGTAGAAGCAAAACCTTGTCGTGTCCCAGTTGCCTGTTTCACATTGTCACACACCCCTGAGCTCCGGACACTGTCTGTTTAATTTAACCCAATGAGAGAGAGAGAGAGAGAGAGAGAGAGAGAGAGAGAGAGAGAGAGAGAGAGGGAAAGAAAGAGGGCAGAGAAGGAAAAAAGAGGGAGGGGGGAATTGGGAAAAGTTGCCCCTCTAAGCTTCCATCATGGTTACTATGGTAACAAGAATGTAGCTTCCAAATCCTGCCTCTCTTTTGCCGCGTGCACACACTCACGCACATGAATTCGAACCCATACACAAACACACATGCATACACAAACAGACACACAAAAACAGACACAAACACACATTCCTGCATTGTTAAGTTCTATTCATTGCCTCCTAGAGAATCAGTTGCCTACCTCTCTATCAAGAGGCACACAAAGGAAACTGGGGCGCTTTGCTGGAGTTCTAAATCACAAATACATTCATACTTATGCTATTTGCTCATGAAAACATAGTCATTGTAAATTGAGTAGCTAGACGAAGGGACTCCAGTGAGAGATTACTGTGAAAAGTGAGTGTAGAAGAAAACAAAAACTGCCACTGCAGAGGATCCCAACCATGAATGGGTCTCTGTTCCTGCGTCATTATGTTAGAATCACGCTCTCTCTTTTGGCACTACTCAGTCAATGTGCCCACCAGCAGCCAGTTGATAGAGTAGGGACCTGCTAGTGTGTTTTGTGTCCCCATAAAGCAGATTCCTAGTGTCCTCATTATCACATTTGCCTGTGGTATTTGAGGAAACAGTACACAGATATGTGCAAACAAATACCGTAAACCTTGTTATACGCTTGCAACATGATTTCATTTCAAACTTGTATATTAAGGGAACTTTATACCTGCTGATGGATTGGTATATAAAGGATGTTTTTCTTCATCTCAGAAATATTGGTGCACTGATACATTTAATATAGTACAAAATATATAATTTTAAATCAAACAGCTACTAGATTAAAGTACAGAATCTCACCTTTTAAGGTTATCTATTGATTTCTTTAGTTTATTTATTGGTTTCACAATTTAGAAATGACAATATTTTCAGGGTACAAAAATGTATATAATTCCAATTATGGCTGAATATTCTGTAATAATGCCTGAAGTCTGCAACCCCTTGATTTAATCAGAAACTGGTTATATTATCTGGTGACATTCACATCATCTTTACAGTAGTTGTTTGTTTTAAAAATCACCTTTTGAATTGGAGTGATAGGGGCACTAATATGATAGCATCAAAGTGTTTTAAAACACTAAGAAGGCTTGACACAACATGAAACTTTGCTTGAAGTATCACCAGGGGCTGTACACATGAACTTGAGCATTGAGATCAACACTTTTTGACTGGCAAAATGGCAGCCAGCAGAAACACAAACTGCTAAGGTGAGTTGTACAAAACCTTTCTTTTTAGTAAACTCTGTGTACACAAACAATGTTCTCAA
The DNA here is from genome assembly GCA_016801145.1 of Umbra pygmaea. Lineage (NCBI taxonomy): Eukaryota > Metazoa > Chordata > Actinopteri > Esociformes > Umbridae > Umbra > Umbra pygmaea. The sequence goes on along the minus strand of JACXGM010006504.1, from coordinate 13,786 downwards.
TGCTCGAGTTCATGTGTAAGAGCCCCTGGTGATACTTCGAGCAAAGTTTAATGTTGTGTTGAATCTTCTTAATGTTTTTTTTTAAACAGCGATTTTGATGCTATTATATTAGTGCCCCTATCACTCCCATTCAGAAGGCGATTTGACCAAAACCAAAAATACGGAAAATCTTAAACGTATTGTTTCCGTTCTAATTATGCTTTTAAACGAAAGTTTGACTCTGGAATATTAAAAAAAGACCTTAGGTTGCCTTTTGGCGAGAGTTGCGTTTTAAGCAATGTTAAGCCTCCAAATGTCCTTACCTTTTGGGACTAACATGACAAGAGTACTCCTGTATATTCATCATTTTCATGTAGCATCCATAATCTGCTACAGTACACTCTACATGAATTGTACAATAAACAGTCCTCTTGCTGCTGGCGGCTGATTATCCTCTTTGTGTTGTAGTTTTCCTATCAACACTCATCTACGGGAGCCTTTTGCGTTTCTAAGCTGATAACGTAGACACAAAGTACAACTCAAGCAACTGAGATATCACTACTGTGGTATTTTATATCTATGCAAATGGTGTGGGTCCATAATTCTAATACTGGTTCCTGTTCTCTGAGCTCTTGATGAGTTTTAGAGGTTGTGAGATGCATTAGTGCTGACAGAGAAAATATTGGGACAGGAGTGTGGCTAAAGGATCAGATTAGTCAGCCATGGAATTTCCTGATGAGGCATTTGCCTTTGTGTCTGTGTGATACCCCCACCAAAACAAATCCATGTTGGAATTGAGACTAAAGGTGACACAGGAAGAAGCACATGGGATGAAATGTGGCGTTCTGGTTTAGTAATTTTGTATTTGGCAAATCCAATGGGAGGTGTTGATATTTTTCATGTGAAACAACAATGTGCAATGAAAGTTTCCTAAATAATTGTAACCAACATATAAACTATTCAAAGAAGTTGACCCAGCTATGTGGTTAGTTATTACTATTGCTAAGAAGAGGGAAAGATTTGTTAAACACATGGATATTTAAAGGATAACTCAGTTAACCAGCTCATATGGAAGTCATGTTCGGTCAAGAGATTGTGTAATTCGTTAAAATTACAAATAGACAATGCTGTTGCAACTTTTGTAATGTTCAGTTCAGTTATTGGGGTGTTATGCAATGTAGTTTTTATTATAGGTATTTAACTATTTAAAGATCCCCTTTTTTCAGATCCATGAGAGTAATTGGCTAAGCAAACATTTTCTTTTAGGTTTCTTTGACCTTTGAACTGAGGTGCTTTTGTGTTTGGTGCTCCCAGCAGTGGGAAGGATAAACTTTCTGTGCTATCAGCAAATGGGTTAAAATACTACTTCAAATATATTTAATAAAAATCAAGCATTCATTCTGGCTGCCTGGAAATCCAGATAATGAGGTGTGCCATTTTGGTAGAATTCATTCAGAAAACGTAAAGCCCAATGAAGTATAGACAGGGTTGTAAAAAGTACTTTTCTGGGTTCGGCTGTGTTCCCAAGTTTTGGGAAGTTCCTAATTAAGACCAAAATTACTGGGTAATGGGAGTTTATAATTAACCATTAATCTATAAAATGAATTAAAAAAAGGATTAAATATAATAAATAGTTAGTTATAAACTTCCATTGCCAGGTCAAAATGGGTGAACCCAGCTGAGTAATTTATTTACTGTACTTTTTACAGATAACTATTGATTTTGTTTTAAACATGAACCCAAGATTGTTAATCAGGCAGGGCCGCATCGGTTTTTCCTAGCCCCTGGGTGTAAACAAAAACAGAATTGTGTAAATCGCAGATCAACAGGAGCTAATGGAAAGCACAATGTGCTAGTCATTTGCAATGGTTTATGTGCAAGTGTTAAGAGAAATTGGCTTAGTACATTATGGACATCTCATATCTTAAAGATGTTTTTTGCAATATTTTAGTCCTTCAGTTTTAAAGCCTCTGCTGTTGATCAAAAACAGGTCACAGAATTATTTCTCTTACTTTGAAGTGTATATGTTAGTTCTCTCTTTCTTTGATGTGTCTAGAAACCAATCCTGTAGGTTCACTCCAACTGCACATAATGTAGCCTCATTTAGCTTATCAACCAGCTAATTTTTAGAATCAGGTGTGCTAGATTGGGGTTGGAGTGCAAACCTACAGGGTGGTAGCGCTCCAGGACCAGGATTGGTGACCTTGTCTAGATGATGGGGTTTCCCCAAGGGGGCAGAGTCTTGGTGGGAAACCACGCCAAAGCTCCCTGGCACCTAGTGTAGCAGAAATAATCAAGAGCAAAGACAATTCCAATACAACCTCACGTCATTTTCGAAATACCCAAAAAAACAGGTTTGTTATTGACTTTGTGAAATAATAATCTCTTTGGAGAGAATTGTTTTTCATCAACCACATACAAATGTATTAACATTTTATGTTTAGAAAGTTTGTCTCACATGAAAAGAATGAACAACCGAGATCAGTCACGGGTCCATCCATAGTGTGCATAATAATGTACACAAACAGATTATTTACAGTGGATGAAACAAGATGGCTGTGTTTCTAGAATCTAGCGTTCCGGTTTCATCCACCGTAAACAATCGGTTCGCATACAAGTTCTGTCAGAAGCAGGGGCGATATGAGCGACGCACTGCCAAACGGGAAAAGGAGAGATTTTTTTCTAACCAATTCTATCACGGCAACAGTCATTATCAGTGTTCTAATCTAGACGTTTGATCTGCAACTAAATGTCCAATCAGGCTGAAGTCGTGCTTAAAATTGTCCCGCCTCTTTTGGGGCGATTTCAGTCATGGTTAAAAATTTGCCCAAGAAATTTCTCAAAGACTCTCATGTAAAATATATATTTTTCAAATATCAGAGCTTCCAATAAAATCTCTTTGGGTTCCATTAGGGCTTGGACTTATGCACTTTCGTCAGGGAGTACGAGTAATTATCATTGGCACTTACAGACTTTCGTCATATGTAACTTACAATAGAGCGGGGTAGTAGCTTCAATCAATTCACATAGTACTTTCGAGATAGCTAGAGTGCAGTGAAACTCCATTGTCTCTTTAAAAAAAGTTACTTTTAGTCGGCAAACGAATCAAGATAAATAGGGAACGAAACATATAGGACATTCCAGACCAAATATAAACATTCAACAGGTTTCTACTAAGGGGGGAAGTCCCGCACCCGAAGATATTCCAAAAGTTGGTATAAAAAAACCTGGCTAGCATTGCTACATAGCCAATGCAGTCTTCTGATACCCCTGCTTTCACCCTGAAGGCGCCACGTCAGACAGCACTGCTTGGACAGCAGCTGGTGTAACAGATGTGCAACATCTCTCAGAAAAGATAAACATGAGCTGTCAAAGACCCACATAGATAGCTGTTTCAGATTGTCTAGTTTGGGGAGAGTGAACATTGCCACTCAACTGGAGGAAGGATAAAGGCTAGCTGTCCATTGCCAGTCTATTGAGAGGGACTTCATCCAAAAATCACCGGATTTTAATGACTCGGTGATTAACCTGTTTGCGTCTCAGAAAGGATGTCGATATGAGCTTCTCTTCAGATAAGATACGCCCAGGCTTACTCATTTTCACAAGTCTATACAATTGGCCAGAAAATGGTTGGTTATTTTTAGGAATATATACAATTGGCCAGAATATGGTTGTTCATATTTACAAAGCTATACAAATAGCTTGTCACACCCTGATCTATTTCACCTGTTGAATGTTTCCTCCCCACCTCAGGTGTTTCTGGTTCCCCATTAGTCCCTGTATATGTGTCACAACTTAGCGTGGTGTGTGGTAGAGAGGAGGACTCAAAAGGCAGTTGTCGTATTTATTGACAGATCCGGAACATAGAGTGTACAAATGCAGGGTACGACCTATACGAATATGCGCTTAGGAGAGTACTGTCATATAACCTACGTGCTATTTACAGCTGCACGGACGCTGGCAGGCTAACACTATAATATATACTTATACTCCTGTTAACGTACAGTGACACTGAGAAACTTAACATGCATACAAACTCTCGAGCATATTTCTATACAGCAATATAGGTGACTCACTTTTCACATATCGTCTCCAACTCTTTCCCGGACCGATCTACAATTGTACAACCACCAACGCTGACAGTAAACAATAATCCACGCCTCTTACCTAGTTGGGGCTGCATATATACCATATAGTAACTGGGCTAACTGGACACGGCTGTTCCTAATAGGAAAATCAACCCAATCTAGGAAATACAGCTTTAAGGAGCCTGACTTCAATTCCCAGCAACCCCGGCTAGGAAAGAGGCGTGGTTAATCCCTTAAGGGGGGAATAGGTTTATACATAACGTACAACACAAACACCATGCAAATGCACTGAATAAATATATACATATATACACATAAACATAAGACACTGCCATATAAGTAATTGAATATCTAAAGGAGTCCATGTCTCAGTTCGATAGTCCTATAATGCCAGCCACACTGGCTGGGCGTGACAATATGAACCCTGTTTTTTGTTCTGGCAGTTGCCAGATCGTCTTGTCTAGTACAGTCGTGTCCAGCGTTATATTACCTCCTGTGTATTTCCTGTTACCCGTGCTTTTGTTTTTTTTCCTCTGTATCGACTTCTGCCTGTTTTCACCTGACTACGAGCCTGCCTGTTCCCCTGTACCTCTGCTGGAGTATCCCGTTGCCAACCTAGATTGCCCACTGACTACAAGCCTGCCTGTTCCTTTGTACCTCTGCTGGATTACCCCGTTTCCAACCTTGCCCATCCACCGACTGCAATACTGCCTATTCCTTCCAATAATAAAACATTTCATTACTGGAATAACTCTGCCTTCATGTCCACATTTTTGGGTACACTATCCTGAGTTGTGTCAGAACGATCTGGCCATGACGGACCCAGCGGACTTTGACTGTCTACAGCATGAAGTGGCCTACCAAGGGTCTACTGTGGGACGCCATAACGAGATCGTGAGCTCCAGGCTCAAAAAAAGCAACAGAAGTTGGCTACCGTGAGCCTCAATCAACAATTGGAGAGGCTAACCCTGTCACTGTCTGTATTTCAACAGCCATCGCCCCCATTTTTTTTAATTTTTTTTAAATTTAACCTTTATTTAACCAGGTAAGTTGACTAAGAACAATTTCTTATTTACAGCAACGACCTGGGAGCAATTAGGGTAAAGTGTCTTGCCCAAGGACACAACGACAGTTGGCTCAGTCGGGAATCGAACTGGCAACCTTCTGACTACAAGTCTGACTCCCTACCCACTGAGCCATCTGCGCCCATCTCAACCCGGTCATCAGACCCCTCCCATGACACCGCTCCAGGAGCCCCACTTACCTCCACCAGAACGATTCACAGGAGATGCCCGGTCCTGTCGTCCATTCCTGCTTCAATGTTCCCTCATCTTTGACATCCAGCCATCATCCTTTCCTTCCAAACAAGCCAATCTGATTACCCTGAGGTCGGGATGCGCTTTGGACTGAGCTACCGCCGTCAAGGAACAACTCTCACCAGTCTGTGACAGCCTGGAAGCATTCTCGGCTGACCTAAAGAAAGTTTTCGATGCACTCGCTACACGGATTAGCAACAGACTATGCAAACAAAACTGGGAAAGGAGGTCACAACGCCCCGCTAAGACAACACCGGTTCAACGTGGAAACGAGGTAAGAACGCCTCTTGAGTTTCCATTGTCTGCCGAGCCCTTCCAGACATCCCGAGAACTACCGATCCCTGCTCTTCGGAGCCCATGCAGCTGGGTCAGGGCTCGACTGACACTGGAAGTACGGCAAAGGAGAGTCACAAGTCAAACCTGTCTCTACTGTGGGGAGGCGGGACATTTCTTCACCAGCTGTCCATAAAAAGAGTGGGCTCATCCGTGAGGACGGGAATACGGGTGAGCATACGGGTAAAATTTCCCTGTGCTTCCACTGTTCATGTTCCTTTTCATGCCACTGTTTTATGGGGATCCCAATCCCTGGATGTTAATGTTAATGCTCTTATTGATTCTGGGGCTGATGAATGTTTTATGGATACCTCCCCTCTTGGTCAGATGGGAATACCTACTCAGCCTCTCCAGACATCCATAGAGGCCACTGCCTTGGATGGAAATTCTGTGGGATGGGTTTCTCGTGTTTCTGTTCCTGTTTCCCCGGTTTTGTCTGGAAACCACACTGAAGACATTCAGTTTCTACCATTGAGTTCTCCTCACATCCCTGTGGTATTAGTCCTTTCTTGGCTAGTCAAGCACAACCCCAATATCGACAGGTTCCATTACAGGATGGAGTCCCTTTTGCCTTGCTAATTGTTTAAAGTCTGCTCCTCATGCCCTGACTAGCTACAGTGCCTACAGTATTCGGCCCCAATGAACATTTCGAACTTTTGCCACATTTCAGGCTTCAAACATAAAGATATAAAACTGTAATTTTGTGTGAAGGAGCAACAGCAAGTAAGAGGCAATCATGAAGTGGAACAAAATTTATTGGATATTTCAAACTTTTTTAACAAATAAAAAACTGACAAATTGAGCGAGCAAAATTATTCAGCCCCTTTACATTCAGTGTAGCAAACTCTCTCCAGAAGTTCAGTGAGGATCTCTGAATGATCCATTGTTGACCTAAATGACTAATGATGATAAATAGAATCCACCTGTGTGTAATCAAGTCTCCGTATAAATGCACCTGCTCTGTGATAGTCTCAGAGGTCCGTTGAAAGCACAGAGAGCATCATGAAGAACAAGGAACACACCAGGCAGGTCCGAGATACTGTTGTGGAGAAG
>JACXGM010006503.1:22291-32830 GCA_016801145.1 Umbra pygmaea | reverse complement strand
AAATACGGAAAAAATCATACCACCTCGTCTATTTAGCATTAAAACGGCAGATCGAAACGTCACAGAAAGACAAGCTATACCTTAAAAAATCAAGGACAACCGAGGCTTTAAGAGAGTAGGTTTGAAAGCCAGATCAGTATAACAGGGATGCTTATTTTCGCGACCGAATACATGCCTACATTCATTTTTCCTATCTCCATAGTCGATTGGATTTCCACCGTGACGTCAGCGTGTGAAAATTCCCCGCGAAATTTCAAATCTTGCTCTTACACTAGCCTGGCATGTATTAAACATATCTCACTGTTCTACAAATGTCTGGGAGAAGCTACTAGCCCCTCCAGATCGCTGTAGGGTGAAGTATCCCTTTAAGATGTGATATAAACTGCGATTGATGGTTTATTCTGTCCTTTGTGGTCAGTTGTCATTGGTGGGGCTTTATATAGTTTACATTTGAGAAATTTTGCAGACACTTTTCCAGAGCAATTTATAGCAAGCACAGGGATTGACCAAAGCAATATACTGTAGGGTAAGGTGCAATGCTGTAGGACAAAATGACATTTGGCCCACTCAGGAATTGAACTGGCAAAATTTCAACCACAAGACTGACTCCCTAACCACATTAAGGAGACATTTGACACTTAGTTCCCCTAATGCGCTCTCTCATCTATCTCTCCGTCTATTTGGCAACATTGGCATTTCCCATTTTTCCTTCCCACCTTTCACACACAAGTGAATCCCATTCACACTGGGTTGTCATGACAGTGATGAGGCTGTTGCATTGGTACATTCACACTGGGTTGTCATGACAGTGATGAGGCTGTTGCATTGGTACATTCACACTGGGTTGTCATGACAGTAATGAGGCTGTTGCATTGGTACATTCACACTGGGTTGTAATGACAGTGATGAGGCTGTTGCATTGGTACATTCACACTGGGTTGTCATGACAGTGATGAGGCTGCTGCATTGGTACATTCACACTGGGTTGTCATGACAGTGATGAGGCTGTTGCATTGGTACATTTACACTGGGTTGTCATGACAGTGATGAGGCTGTTGCATTGGTACATTCACACTGGGTTGTCATGACAGTGATGAGGCTGTTGCATTGGTACATTCACACTGGGTTGTCATGACAGTGATGAGGCTGTTGCATTGGTAGTGGCGACGGGCTCTTTCCTTCATATACTACAGGCAGGATATGTGAATTTTACAGTACCACAGACACACTATTACAGGCCTAAAATGGATCTGTGCTACACCAGTTGTGTGTGTTCTTCATAGTGATCATCATAGTGAATGTGAATTTAACTTAACATAATTTATCAACTTTTCATCATTTCTAAACTCATTTCTTGATTTTGTTTCCCATTTACATAATTGCCACCCTCCCTCTTTGTCCTTTGTAACCCATTTATTAAACTGGTCTTTACAAGATTAATATAAAATGTCTCTCTGTCTAACCACAGTATTATCTTTTTAATAGTGTACTCTTCTCTGGCAACAAAAAAGTATTGAAAGAGAAGTATGACAAAAGACAAGTAGTGTTTATTGTTTGGAAACACATCGGAGGGAATTCTGTTGGAAGCTCAAAGCTTTACGGAGGGAAGACCTCCCCAAACATCACTCCTCACAACGCCACACACTCACACACACACTCACACACACACTCACACACACACTCACACACACACTCACACACACACACACACACACACTCACACACACACTCACACACACACTCACACACACACACTCACACACACACTCACACACACACTCAAAACAAATATATCTATGCAAGGATCCTCCCTTAGTAACACATGGCAGACATTCCATCTCCAGTCAAAAGGGAAGAAAATTATTCAGAAAAAACATCAGAGAAAGCCCTCATTGAAAAGTGGACCGGTCCAGATTGTTTGATGATAATCATGATGGAATGTACCATCTGGCTGTGGGTTAGAGGCAGGGATTTTCTCTCCTCTGTTAGGGAAAGATGGGCCAGCTAATGGAGGTCTGTAAGAATATACTACATCTCTGCTTGGAGCCTGCCCACACACACCCTTTGTATGTATGCATGTATGTATGTATGTGTGTGCGTGTGTGCGTGTTTGAGGCACACACCCTCTTTCGGGCTCTACAGTATTGTCCTACTCTTGCAGCAGCCATTGTATGTTATCCTTGGCTGTGTCAGGATATGACATCATGTCTTGGATGTGAAAGCAACAACCCAGAGTGCCTTCTCTCATTACCCATAAAGTCTGAACTCACAGCTTCCGTCCATTGTAACACCAGGTGGTTACAGGAGCCTAACTCCTGTGTCCAAGATAGCACCCTATTCCTGATGTGGTGCACTATTCTTGACCAAGAGCCCTTGACCAGTGAGCCATACCTGACCTGACAGTAGAAATAATGGCTAGAGGGTCATTTGGAAGCACCATGCCCTTTATGGCAACATTGTCAATAACTTTAACAGGAGCACGAAGAAATGCAGATATCAAAACATGGAACAGGAGGGAAAAGCACTGTCAGGGGTAGAGGCTCATGTTTGTTTCCATAGAAAGGAGGAGGTGTGTAGAGTTGTGTAGAGGTGTGGAGAGCAGCCTGACATGAAAGACGCTCACGATGGCAGTTTTTACAGCTTTAATGCTCGCCTCAATCTTATTGGTCTGCAAGCAATCATGAGTCTTCATGAAAAGGCTATTTTGTCTTGTGAAACCTTATTGCCCTGCTCTACTCAGCACCGAATCAAGAGGGACACAAACACCAGTCCACATTCAAATAACACACAGCCCAATTCAAATAACACAAGGCCTGATTCAAATCACAGCTAATGCACTGCATTAAAAAGTAAGCTACAGGTTGACATTCAAGGGGAAGTAGTGTTAGCCCAGGCCTACTTTACTCAACATAACTTTGGTCAAAACCACAAAGTATGTTGGACATGCGTCATTGTACTTGCTTGGGGCTAAATTGCTGTGGGGAACAACTGGACCATTATCTACTGTCTCTCTTGTTCACTGCCTTGCTTATTTTGGTCCTGAATTTAAATAAACACTCCACCCCTCAAACACCTCAAAATTGCATTCTAGGTCATGTTTCCAATATTCTAGTCACTAAAAACACCTTTTCAGGGCATTCTGACGTTCCCAAGTCGGCCAACGGAAGTTTACATTTTCTATGCCAATGACGTCACTGGCAAAAATGTTTGAAACTACAGGGGAGGAGCTCAGTTGACTTCCTGTGATGTTTACTTCACAACCCTGAATCGAGTGGATTAGATAATAAAACTGTGTACTTTGTGCGGGAATACTATGCATTGCATTCTTCCTTAAATAGCTAAATAGCTATATATGAAGGTTTTTTCAACAATGGCGAGTGCAAGTGATGAAATACCTGGAGAACTAGACCTTTTCTACTTTGATCAAGTATTATTGATTGGTAATATCCAACTGTACATTTGAGCTGGAATACAGTGAGGAAGAAGTTTGGGAAGGGCTCCTGCCCAACGTTACACTGTAAAAAAAGCTTTGACTCAGTTAAGTTGCTGTAACTTTAGGAAAGTTGTGCCAACTTTAGGAGTTAAGTTCACTCCTATGTTGACTTAACTCCTAAAGTTGGCGCAACTTTCCTAACGTTGGCGCAACGTTCCAAAGTTGCCGCAACTTAACTGAGTCAAATAATTTTTTACAGTGTATTGGTTGAATTAAATCAGTCAGGCACATGCTGCGTAACACTAACAGGTAATCGTTGGAATTATTTTGGTGGAAATAGTTTTAAAAATGATACGTAAATTAATGAAGATTGGCAGAATACTCATAAGCATGTATAAATGTTAACACTAGAACCGCCAGGCCTTCTACAGGCCTATAACTGCCAACTGCTGATGCCCATCAGCGTCATTAGCATACAAATCATCCTCATTGAGAAACGCATTCTACCTTTCAGCCTCCAAGCCATCACTGCTTCCAGCGATCATCAGCGAAGAGCATCACCCCAATGTGTTTTTATAAGTCTAAGTAAAAATGTCTCAAAACAGATGAATTACATGAAGACTTTTGTTGTTATTGAATGTATTTTATAACAGTAACAATACGAAAACCAAATATATTTATAATATCAAAGGATAGCTACAGTATGCTGTAGTAACCTATTTAACTATTTTCTATCCTTTGTAGAATTACAATTGTTAAGTCACTATAATGAAAATCCACCACAGCTACTTTATTCACAGATTTTGTTGATGTAGAATGTAAAAAAGATTTCACCTAACATATGCAGATCACATACAATCCGTACAAGCTGGTGAAGAACAATATTTTCTTGCTCACCTGAATATTATCATACATTCATATATGTTACGTAGAAGCGGCAATTCTCAGGCAGATTTCCAATGGACTGATATGATTCTCCCGCTCTCTGATATAAAATGTAACAGTTTATAATATTTATTTGTAAATTCAATCCTAAATGTTATTTCATTATTAATTTTGTAAGTAACTTTTGTAATTTTGTAATATACCCGACATGTAGAATTACATGAGTAAACAAGGCAACATTTGCCCAATTGTGATTATGGTAGCATTGTAAACGATAAATATGTATAATACAAGTGTTATTGTAAGTAATTCAATAACACTTGTATTATACATATTTATTGTTTACAATGCTACCATAACCCTGAAGTTTTCAAATCACATTTATCCAAATACAAGTGTTATTGAATGACTTACAATTATTTTGCTATAACATGAATATAGCCTAGGCTTAATGTTGAATTATGAGAAGCAGAGTGTCGTAGTTGTAAAATAGTTGGCGACAATTCAAAAACACATGATAGCCAATCACTTTAATTATTACATTATATTGCAAAGAATAATCATTTTTTGGACATGATACACATTATTTAGTTAATTCTCAGCCATGGCTAAATATCTATTTTATGGGGTTATTGGCCATTCAGCCATTGACAGCATTCATTCAGTGAGGGGTGCTTAGCGCCTTGGTTGCTTAGCGCCTCTGTACCAGATAATTGGCTGGGTACCAACGTTAGGTTATTTATGATTTTGGCAGTTTTGGTGGGAAGTAGGGGTAAAAAAACATGGAAATGATCTATAAATAGCTTTCTTAATGAGATTTTTTAAATTGGTCAACAGAATAATGTAAAATAAACATACTTAGGAAAAGTCAAGGAAGGAGAAGGGTGTAGCTTTCAAAATCACAGATTTATTTTAATTACAAACTCAAACGCCAGATGGCGTCAGCGTTTGGTGGTTCTAGTGTTAACCAGATAGATGATTGATCTCCTTGGTCAGTAATAATATTTTAGCTAAACTGTTTGTAGACAAAATGTGAAGTTAGTTAGTTCAGATTGGACATATCGTAGCTCTTGTGTCAGATGATTTTGTGAATTTTAGTTACAGTGTTGATAGCTAGTAGGCCAAGGGCTAAACTAGCTATCTAGCAAGCATGTCTCATTTGTGCAATTGTGTGATAATTTCAACTTCATTTAGAAATGTACTGGTGACAAATTATGGTTAAATCTGTACCTACTGAACAAGATAGGGCATACATCTCTTGGACTATATTGCGACCGGTTTTAAATGTTACAATGTATCATCAGTAGCTAGTAGTTAACTAGCGTATGCTAAATTCAATGTCACTGAAGTGACTTGCAGGGTGCTGGTGCAAAATTCGTATTGAATTCTGGACCTTGGTATTTCAACTATAAACAGAAACAGAAGTGCCAGAAATGTACTCTCGTCCGTTTTCTGAAAAAAGGCTAAAAAAGCATATATCCATCCATCCATCCATTTTCGTCCGCTTATCCGGGATTGTGTCGCGGGGGCAGCAGCTCTAGCAGGGGACCCCAAATGTCCTTTTCCCGAGCCACATTAACCAGCTCCGACTGTGGGATCCCGAGGCATTCCCAGGCCAGGTTGGAGATATAATTTCGCAACCTAGTCCTGGGTCTTCCCTGAGGCCTCCTCCCAGCTGGACGTGTCTGGAACACCTCCCTAGGGAGGCATCCTTACTAAATGCCCAAACCACCTCAACTTGCTCCTTTTGACGCAAAGGAGCAGCGGCTCTACTCTGAGATCCTCACGGATGACTAAGGTTCTCACCCTTTCTCTAAGGGAGACGCCCGCCACCCTCCTGAGGAAACCCATTTCGGCCGCTTTTACCCTGGATCTCGTTCTTTCGGTCATGACCCAGCCTTCATGACCATTGGTGAGGGTAGGAACAAAAACTGCCCGGTAGATTGAGAGCTTTGCCTTCTGGCTCAGCTCTCTTTTCGTCACAGTGGTGCGATATATTGAGTGTAACATCACCCCCGCTGCACCGATTCTCCAACCAATCTCCCGCTCCATTGTCCCCTCACTCGCGAACAAGACCCTGATGTATTTGAACTCCTTCACTTGGGGTAAGGGCTCATTCCCTACCTGGAGTAGGCACTCCATGGGTTTCCTGCTGAGAACCATGGCCTCAGATTTAGAGGTGCTGATCCTCATCCCAGCCGCTTCACACTCGGCTGCGAACCGATCCAATGAGGGCTGAAGGTCACAGGCCGATGATGCCATCAATACCACATCATCCACAAAAAGATGCGATGTGATCCTCAGCCCACCAAACTGCAACCCATCCCCACCCCGACTACGCCTCAATATCCTGTCCATAAATACTACAAACAGGATTGGTGACAAAGCGCAGCCCTGGTGGAGACCAACCCTCACCTGAAACGAGTCCAACTTAATGCCAAGAACCCGGACACAGTTCTCGCTTTGGTCGTACAGAGATTGGATGGCCCTAAAGAAGGGACCCACTCATCCATAATCCCGCAGCACCTCCCACAGTATCTCCCAGGGGACCAAGTCATACGCCTTCTCCAAATCCACAAAACACATGTAGACAGGATGGGCATACTCCCAGGCCTCCTCCAGGATCCTTGCGAGAGTAAAGATCTAATCCGTTGTTCCACGACCAGGACAAAATCCGCATTGTTCCTCTTCAACCTGAGGTTTAACTATCGGCCGAACCCTCCTTTCCAGCACCTTAAAGTAGACTTTACCAGGGAGGCTGAGAAGTCTGATACCCCTGTAATTGGCACACACCCTCTGGTCCCCCTTTTTGAACAGGGGAACCACCACCCCAGTCTGCCATTCATTTGGCATTGTCCCAGACTTCCATGCAATGTTGAAGAGGCGTGTCAGCCAAGACAGCCCCTCCACACCTAGAGCTTTCAGCATTTCTGGACGGATCTCATCATTCCTGGGGCTTTGCCATTGTGGAGTTGTTTGACTACCTCAGTGACTTCCACCAGGGAAATTGATGACAATCCCCCATCATCCTCTAGCTCTGCCTCTGATATAGAGGGCATAGTAGTTGGATTCAGAAGTTCCTCAAAGTGCTTCTTCCACCGCCCTATTACCTCCTCAGTTGAGGTCAACAGAGTCTCACCCTTACTGTATACAGCTTGGATGGTACCATGCTTCCCCCTTCTGAGGTGGTGGATGGTTTTCCAGAAGCACTTTGGTACCGACCGAAAGTCCTTCTCCATGTCTTCTACGAACTTTTCCCACACCCGCTGCTTTGCCACTTTTACGGCAGAGGCTGCAGCCCTTCGGGCCTTTCGGTACCCTGCAACTGCCTCTGGAGTCCTCCGGGATAACATATCCCGGAAAGAATCCTTCTTCAGTCGGAAGGCTTCCCTAACCACTGGTGTCCACCACGGTGTCCGTGGGTTACCGCCCCTTGAGGCACCCAAGACCCTAAGACCACAGCACCCCACCGCAGCTTCAGCAATGGAGGTTTTGAACATTGTCCACTCGGGTTCAATGCCCCCAACCTCCACAGGGATGCACGAAAAGCTCAGCTGGAGGCGTGAGTTGAAAGTCCGTTGGACAGGGGCCTCCTCCAGACGTTCCCAATTCACCCGTACTACCCGTTTGGGTTTACCAGGTCTGTCCAGAGTCTTCCCCCACCCCCTGACCCAACTCACCACTAGATGGTGATCAGTTGACAGCTCCGCCCCTCTCTTCACCTGAGTGTCCAAAACATAGGGCCTCAGATCAGATGAAACAATTATAAAATTGATCATTGACCTTCGGCCTAGGGAGCTCTGGTACCAAGTACACTTATGAGCGTCCCTATGTTCGAACATAGTGTTCGTTATAGACAATCCATGACTAGCACAGAAGTCCAACAATGAACAACCACTCGGTTTTAGATCAGGGAGGCTTTAAGAAGCATATATAGCGTATATAAATCATAAATCTAATAATAATATTTTTTATTATTATATTAAATATTTGTATTTACACCGTCTACGGTGGTCTTTTGTAAACCAAGATGACCACTGTAGCCCAGGTTCGAACACTGACAGTCCTGCAGGTTTGCAATGGTCTTCGACTCTAAAATCCATCGGCCTATTGTTGCTATGAGACAGGACATATGTACATTTCTATAAAGGGATATGTGGAGGAGAAAACGTTGACAATTTGCTTGAGACAATAAAGTCTTCTAACTAGCTCTGTTGAAACATGAATATCTATATGGAAACTACTGACTGGAGACCAAAATGTTGCATAATAAAATTGTTTTATTGGGATTTCATTATGATTTCTATGTATTATAAACTGTATAATGGAGGCAATGGACAAAGATTGTATATTTACAGCTGTACTGTACCTATGTTCAACCTGAACTTCCTCCTAACATGGCATGCTTGCACACAAAAACAAATACACATCCAGGGTTGGGTGGATTAGCTGAAAAATGTAACCGCATAACCTGCACCAACTAAACCCATTGTTTACTGGCAAAATAAATGCTTTCATGCTGTTACTTTCATGCTGTTACTTTCATGCTGTTACTTGCTAAGTACCAACCTTAATATAGAGTTCTATTTCATACTATATCAGTTCTATTACGCGTACCTTATAAACTATGTGTCCCATGTAAGACTAACCAACTGTGATTACAACATATATTCATTGTAGATTAATAAAAAAAAAAAATATATTCCATAAGTACTGAGCACTTATGTGTTGGCGCTAACCATTAATTATTTCATGGTTGATTGTCTTTTTCAATGTTTTTTGTCATAAAAACTAACATTGAACCTAACAATTGAAGCGAATAAATTCACAATGTAGACTCTGTAAAGCCCTGAACACGAGAATATTTGGGGTTTACCTTTTTCGAAGCCCACACACTAGGGAATTATCTAATGTTAAGCTAAATACTGTTGCTTTTAAAATATGTACATAGAAGACCACTAACTCCAGGAAAAAGTGGTATACGTTTTACATCTCTCATATTTTGGGAATACAATTTATAACAACAATTCAAATTACTTATCTGTTGTCTATGTCAGGGATGGGAAAACTATGCATTGTTGTCTTGATTCACAGCTGTCTGTGAGTACGCTAAATAGTCTTGAAACAAACAGTAGTGGTTAAATTCTGTCAAACAAGTAAAACAAGGAAAAAACTAAACATTTATTTTCTGTAGGACACATTAAACTGTGTAGGGGCGGGGGTAATTTAATGAAATAACATTTCCTATTTTTCATGCATCGTTATAAAATGTGGCCCTTCACTTGGTTTCAAAAGCTTAATGTGGCCCTCAAGCAAAAAAAGTTTGCCCACCGCTGGTCTATGTGTGCCATATATTGTAACGATGCGATTGAAATTTGTATCCAACATTGCTGTAAGTGACAATGTCTGGATGATTGGAAACACTTACCCATTAACTTGAATGGATAGATGTTTCTAAACTTTTGACTGGTACTGTCTTCGACAATAGACTAGTGTGGACTTCACTGGAAAATGGGAAATAAACTGAGGTATGTACACAAACTTATTTGTTCAAACTCGCTGTGTTTATTATAAGGAATCTGTGCAAATGGATATGGACTAGTAATGACATTTTAAACATGTTTAGCGGCTCAAGGCACTAGGGGTGCAACGGATCATGAAACTCACGGATCGGATCGGTTTTCGGATCAGAGTCACGGATCGGATCATTTTTCGGATCAGCAAAATAAAAAAATAATTGGAATTTGGGTTAGTTGTTTTTATAATTTTCAGTGGTTATGATGAGCAATATGAGAGAGAAATTTGGTTAAAATTAATCGTTGTTTAGGTACATTAAATCACCTTAAGCCTTTTCCTCGGCATAGGAGACAATGAAGAAGAAAACTTTAAGGTGAAATTATATAATCGTCTTCTAATTATATAATCGTTGGATTTCGGTTAGTTATTTTGACAGGCTTAAGTGTTCATAACAAGAAATGGCCATGAGAAATTTGGTGATGATTGACCATTGTTTAGGTAGGCCTACATTAAAACCACGTTAAGTTTTTTCACATTAAGCCTTTTAGTAGGCTATGTCCCGTATGCGATGGGATGTCGTAACGTGGCTCAAACACTTTCAGCATGTTTAAAGTCCTCATTTTGCACAACCGAATATGGCCTCATGTCTGGACCTATAAACACACCGATAGCGTTAGTGATGGCTTTAGCCCGGTCTGATTAAT
>JACXGM010006503.1:0-13543 GCA_016801145.1 Umbra pygmaea | reverse complement strand
TTTTTAAAATGACATGATGTCCACCCCATTATCCAACTCAATCACCCTTGGATATGGGACAGTCGGGACACATCTATTCTTAGGGGCTCAGATGGCTCAGTGGTTAGGGAGAGACATGGTCACATCTAGTCTAGAGAAACATGGACACATCAAGTCTAGAGAGACATGGACACAGCTAGTGTAGAGGGACATGGACACATCTAGTCTAGAGAAACACAAGACACATCAAGTCTAGAGAGACATGGACACAGCTAGTGTAGAGGGACATGGACACATCTGGTATAGAGGGACATAGACACAGCTAGTGTAGAGGGACATGGACAAATTTAGTCTAGAAGGACACGGACACCTCTATTGTAGAGGGACATGGACACATCTAGTCTAGAGGGACATGGACACATCCAGTCTAGAGGGACATGGACACATCTACTTTAGAGAAACATAAGGCAAATCTAGTCTAGACATAAGACACATCTAGTCTAGAGCGACATGGACAAATCCAGTCTAGAGGGACATGGACACATCCAGTCTAGAGGGACATAAGACACATCTAGTCTAGAGCGACATGGACACATCTAGTCTAGAGCGACATGGACACATCTAGTCTATAGGGACACAGACACATCTACTTTAGTGAAACATGAGGCACATCTAGTCTAGAGGGACATGGACACAACCAGTCTAGAGGGACATGGACACATCTATTGTAAAGGATGAATGCTTGTTAAGGAAGGTGTGCCTCATGCAGTTTTTAGATAGATAAACAAAGAGGAATATAAGCATACAAATGCTGTTGCTATATCCCACAGAAGCAACCCAGCAATCTGTATAACATTTATTTTATAGTCTTCGTGTTCTAACAAAAAGGCCCTGTAGCATGGGGTGTGTGTGGGCCCTAAGTAATCACGTGTAGAGTTTCGCCTATGGCCTTTTCCAGGTTGGAGTGCAATATATGCCTCCTGGGACAAGGGAATACCACAAAGTGTCCAATTTGAAGATGGTGAGAGTAAACACATCTGACCAATATAGATAACCATTATGTCATATTATGTGTTCATTACTTCTGAACTCACCTCAACCAATGCATGGACATTAGATCCAGATTTTGTGTTTTTGTTTACTTCAGCTTCCAAATACCTCTTCAATACGGGAAGTTTAGTTATACTTCTTTACAAAAAAATAAGCTATGACAACACAATCATTACATGATCACTTACCAGACATTGTCAATATGGTACATGACGTTTGGAATCAAAGTGGAAACAATGAATGGTGCGATAATAACATTCCTCCAGCAAGCATGGACCAGCGCTCCAGAGAGGGCTGTCCATGACTCAGTAGAATGGCCAGGAAGCAGGTGTAAACACTGGGAATATGGGAACGTTGAGCTCTGTTGGAACAGGCCTATTAAGTTATTTGTATAGGATCATGTCCTATGATTATATTGTTGATAAGCAATACAGGAAATTACATAATCATGAAAGATGATCTCTGTTACTGATGATATTGATCGATGTGCCGGTAATAAGTACAGGACACACAGGAACATCTTATTAATCGCGGGTTCAATTAAATATTCTACATATCATCTGTCTCATGTTATTTATTGCCAGGCTTGTTACTGACAGTTAATGCAGCTGTATATTTCTAGATAATTAATTACTCTTTTTGTTACCTTTTCCTGACTAACTGTAGACTTATCTGCCAAAACAGAAGACACTCACAGTACAAGACATCTCTCTCTATCTTGCAGGCAAGATGTTGCTATGAGTCGGTTTCGGAAAAGGAAAGATGGTGTAGCTAAAGTTCCAAGATTGTATTTTTTTGGGGAAAATCTGGATTTGAAAAAAACATGTCCCTAATCTGATAGATAGAAACAAAAAGAGGATGGTGTTACAGGCTTTAACCCCGCCCACTCTTCACCCCCCGTTTCCACAGAGAGTTGACAGTTGACAGGGTGACTTGGGGATGTGTGATTCAGCCGGAGACAGAGGGTGTTTCCATGGCATCCCAGAAACCTATATCACATTCCATAGCATCCAGGATGGTGTACACTAGACACCTTGGTGTCAACAGCCCCCTGGTCTGCCTGCAAGGTGGAGACGAAGGAAGAGACATGACTGTTGGAGGACGAGAGTGTTACCATGCCCAGATCCATCCCGGACATTTCTCCAAACATCAGACCCTCCACTGCCTTTCACTGTATACAAAAGCATAGAAACTGTCGACCAGGGCCTCATACATAACTACATGTGCTAATCGGGCTTGCACTGAGTGTGGTTGTGAGCTAGTGAGGGAGTATTTGGATGGTTTTCTGTGTTATTCACGCATGGAGGGAGCTGCTCATGAATATCCCTCCCCACAATGGGCATGTATCAAACCTAGATCCCCCAGCATTATCCTAAAAAATAGAAAGGAGAGAGCCAGACCTCTGTGTGTATTACCATAAAAGGCACACATTCCTGCCGAGGACATTTATTGGCTCTTAAACGTTGTTCCTCATGACTCGCCAAACTCTGGGGAGAAACTATTGGCCGTGTTCCCAATGGCACCCTAATCCTCTATGTAACGCTGAGCAAAAATAGTGCTCTACATAAGGAATAGGGTGCCCGTTTGGTTACACATATCTTATCGAGCTACAGAAGCAATGTCAGAGGGAGACTTTGAAGGAGGGCGGGAGGTTTACTGAATGAAAAGGTTAATGGGAACCATTTAGTTTTAACAACATGAGGTAGATGTTTGGGTTATAAAGGGCAACAAGGTCAAGTTTGTAGTGGGATACGTCTGCCTGGAAGGCTGAGCTGTTTAAACTAACATGTAACACAATAAAGTTTCATGGATCAGCCAAAGAATTAGAAAAAAATATTTTTTTTTAGTCTGTGACATGGGGCTTTGTATTTATGTGACAAAGTACAGTAAACTCACTAGTTAGCATGGGAGAGTGCAGTGGCCCAGCAACTCTGTGTGAGCCTGTATGTACTGTGTTAGTGTGGGGATAAGCTACATTTTTTATCATGTCTTAAAAATGTTTTCTTTAATGAGGCAATACAAATGTAACCATGTTTAGACACTGCTTTCTAAACTCTGCAGAATCAAGTCATGTTTATTTTTAAGTAACGTTAAAAATGTCAGCTAACGTTCACACCGCTTTCCAAATTGTTATGCAAATTGGAATTAAGTGTCATAAACATAAAATATTTTGCTTTTCAATCAAATTCATGGATGGTATTGTGTCTCTGGGCTCTTTTGATCACTGAAATCAATCTAAGACACCTGTGATATTTTGCCAGGTGAGCCCAATTAAAGGAAAACTACCGGTACATAAGAAGGATGTTCCATATTGTTAAGCAGGCCACAGGTTTCAAGCAGTATGGGAAAAAAAGGATCTCTCTGCTGCGGAAAAGCGGCAAATAGTACAATGCCTTGGACAAGGTATGAAAACACTAGATATTTTACAGAAACTTATGCGTGATCATCGTACTGTGAAGAGGTTTGTGGCTGATTCAGAGCACAGACAGGTTTGTGCATAAAGGAATAATGAGGAAGGTTATGCCAGACAAATTCATCGGATTAAGAGAGCAGCTGCTAAAATGGCATTACTAAGCAGCAAACAGGTACTTGAAGCTGCTGATGCCTCTGGATTCCTGCGAACCTCAAGGTGTATGATTCTCCAGAGGCTTGCAATTGTGCATAAACCTACTATTCGGCCACCCATAACCAATACTCACAAGCAGAAACAGTTGCAGTTGGCCCAGAAATACATGAAGACTAGTTTTCAAACAGTCTTGTTCACTAATGAGTGCTGTGCAACCCTGGATGGTCCAGATGGATGGAGTAGTGGATGGTTGGTGGATGGCCACCAACTTAGTAGAGCACCCTTTTGCTGTTATGATTTGCTGCAAATGAAATGCATAGCCAGATACCAGCCTTTTTCAGCGTTCCTGAGGAATCTTAGCCCATTCTTCATGAGCAATGGCCTCCAGTTCAGTATTATCGTAAGGGTTTGCGTGATGCAACTGCCTTCTTCAAATCCCACCTGAGATTTTCTATAGGGTTCAAGTCAGGTGACTCTTATGGCCACTGTAGAATTTTACAGTACATCATCTGAGAACAAGCCTTCGTGGAATTTGAGGAATGCATTGTCCTGTTGGAAGGTCCAATGACACCCAGGTTTCAGCTTCCTCACAGACGGCAAGACGTTTTCTCCTAGGATTTCCTGATACTTCAATGTATCTATTTTGCCTTCTGCACGCTGCAGGTTTCCTGTACCAAAGGATGCAAAGCAGCCCCAGAGCATCACCGATTCATTCTTCTTCCTCCAGATATGACGCTGATCCATTGTGAAATGTTCCAGTTTTGTTTTATCGCTCCACAGAACAGAATCTCAAAACCTCTGTGGCTTCTTCATATGATTCATAAGACAATTCGAGAATACAGTCACATGCAAAAGTTTAGGCACCCCTGACAATTTCCATGGTTTTAATTTATAAATAATTGGGTGTTTGGATCAGCAATTTCATTTTGATCTATCAAAAAACTGAAGGACAAAGTTATATTTTGGTAGTGAAATTAGGTTCATTGGATAAACAGAAATGTGCAATATGCATCAAAACAACATTTTGTGAAGACAGGTAAAAATATATTGGCACCCTTGTCAACTGTCTAGCACTGATTAATTGGAATACACAATTGGTATGGTGAGCTCATTAAGCTTTGAACTTCATAGACAGGTGCATCAAATCATGAGAAAAAGTACTTAAGGTGGCCAATTGCAAGTTGTCATTCTTTTTAACTCTCCTCTGAAAAGAGGCATCATGGGGGCCTCAAAACAACCCTCAAATGACCAGAAAATGATTGTTCAACATTATGGTTTAGGGGAAGGCTACAAAAGCTACCGCAGAGATTTAAGCTGTCAGTCTCCACTGTGAGGAACATAGTGAGGAAATGGAAGACCACAGGCACAGTTCTTGTTAAGGCCAGAAGTGGTAGGCCAAGTAAAATATTGGAGAGGCGAAGGATGGTGAGAACGGTCAAAAACATCCCATAGACCACCTCATCATCTAGTTGCAGATAGACCTAAAACATCTTGCTGCAGAAAGACCTACAACATCATCTTGCTGCAGATAGTGTAACTGTGAATCATTCAACGATTCAGCGCACTTTGCACAAGGAGAAGTGATGCAGAAGAAGCCTTTTCTGCACACACACCACAAACAGAGTTGCTTGAGGTATGCAAATGCACATTTGGACAAGCCAGTTTCATTTTGGAAGAAGTTGCTGTGGAATGATGAAACAAAGATGGAGTTATTTGGTCATAACAAGGGGCGTTATGGATGGTGGCAAAAGAACAGAGCATTCCAAGACAAGCACTTGCTACCCACAGTAAAATTTGTTCCATCATGCTATGTGTGGCCAGTGCTGGTAATGTGAATCTTGTTAAAGTTGAGGGTTGCATGGATTCCACTCAATATCAGCAGATACTTGAGAATAATGTAGAGGAATCAGTCATAAAGTTGAAGTTACGCTGGGGTTGGATATTTCAAAAAGACAACGACCCAAAACAATGCTCAAAATCTACTCTGGCATTTATGCAGAGGAACAAGTACAATGTTCTGGAATTCCAGCCCCCAAACTTAAATATCATTGAAAATCTGTGGGGTGATTTGAAGCGGGCTGTCCATGCTCAGCAGCCATCAAACCTAACTGAACTGGAGATGTTTAACAAGGAGGAATGGTCCAAACTACCTTCATCCAGAATCCAGACACTCATTACCGGCTATAGGAAGAGTCTAGAGGCTGTTACTTCTGCTAAGGGAGGCTCAACTAAATATTGATATGATATTTCTGTTGGGGTGCCCATATTTATGCACCTGTATAATTTCATTTTGAAGCATATTGCACATTATCTGTTCATCCAATAAACCTAATTTCATTACCAAAATACTTCTGTGTCCTTCAGTTATTTGATAGATCCAAACACCCAATTATTTATAAATGAAAATCATCGTTGCCTAATAGAGATGCGCAGTTAGCGGTTACAGCCACGGACTCCGCGGATAAACCGCGGATCGGGCGGATGACGTGACAAACCCAATTTTTTTTTATTGGGTTGCGGTTGAACCAATCAAATGAAAAAAATATATACATTGTTAAATATTGTTACCAGCGGAGGGCGGGTTCAGCTTTGATAATTGGTCAAAAACGTTGGTGCAGATGGATGGTGGATGGATGATGAGTTTTGTGATGCGGTTGCGGATGAAATAATAGCCCATCCGTGCATTTCTAGTGCCTAAACATTTGCACACGACTGTATATAAAATAATCTTAAATACAGTATTTAAAAACGATACCCTAGACTGATTAACGTCATATACAGTGCTGTTCCTGTGTTTATTTGTAAACAGTTGAGAGTACAGTTTGGTTACTTCTGTATTGAAATATCACAAAATACAGAATTCAATGCAAACTTTGCCCCTGCGCACTGCAAGTTGCTTCAATGGAGTCAAATTTCCCGTAAGGACCTTGGCTATTTGCTAGAAATCATGCACCGCGATTTGAAACATTTACTACGGGTCTCAATATAGTCCTAGAGCTATAAGCCCTACTCTTCTTTAGGTACAGATTTAGCCAGAATCTGCATCAGATTGTTTATAATGTTACGTTCGTTCCTCCAAGTATTTACACAATCACTGATAGCTACATTGAAGCTACTGATGCTACCTCCACTCCAGATAGGCCCCAGACAATGAACTAGTTAGCCAGTTAGCCACTCAGCCATTACTATAAATCTTTCAGTCATTATTTTAAAACAATTGCACCAAAAAGTATACAACCACCCTGGCTTAAAATAGAACAGAGTTAGTAGTATTCTGTGAGGCATTTTTATTATTTTATGTTCTTTCCTCCAAGTATTTACACAATCACTGATAGCTACATTGAAGCTAATGATGCTACCTCCACTTCAGATTGGTCAGGGGTGGCATGAAAACCCCAGACAACGAACTAGTTAGCCACACATCTATTACTATATCACTCATCTTTCGGTCGTCCTTTCCAAACAATCGCACCAAAAATAATACAACCACCCTGGCTTTAAATATAACAGAGTTAGTAGTATTCTGAGAGGAATTTTTATTAATTTTACATTCGTTCCTCCAAGTATTTACACAATCACCAATAGCTAAATTGAAGCTAATGATGCTACCTCCACTCCAGATAGGCCGGGCGCTGCATGAAAACCCCAGACAACAAACTAGTCAGCCAGTTAGCAACTCAACCATTACTATAACTTGTCTTTCTGTCATTATTTCCAAATAATTGCACCAAAAAGTATACAACCACCGTGGCTGTATATGAAACAGAGTTATCAGTATTCTGTGAGACATTTTTATTCATTTTACAGTATTCACACAATTACAATATACTAAATTGGAGCTAATAAAGGCTAACCCCAGCCAGGTAGATAATGGTAATCAGCTCCTTACCTGTGATGATTTGGTCCTCCATCTAGGCCTGGCTGTTTTTTCAAAAAACTTTGGTCCATTTAAGCGAAAATGATACCATAGTTCTGCTGGGGGACTTCAACGCACACGTGGGCAATGATGGAGACACGTGGAGAGGCATGATTGGGAAGAACGGCCTCCCTGATCTAAACCCGAGTGGTTTTTCATTGTTGGACTTCTGTGCTAGTCATGGGTTGTCTATAACGATCACCATGTTCGAACATAGGGATGCTCATAAGTGTACTTGGTACCAGAGCACCCTAGGTCAATGATCGATTTTCGTTTCATCTGATCTGAGGCCGTATGTTCTGGACACTCGGGTGAAGAGAGGGGCAGAGCTGTCAACCGATCACCATCTGGTGATGAGTTGGGTCAGGGGGTGGGGGAAGACTCTGGACAGACCTGGTAAACCCAAATGGGTAGTGCGGGTGAATTGGGAACGTCTGGAGGAGGCCACTGTCCGACAGACTTTCATCTCAAGCCTCCGGCAGAGCTTTTCGTGCATCCCTGTGGAGGCTGGGGGCATTGAACCCGAGTGGACAATGTTCAAAACCTCCATTGCTGAAGCTGCGGTGGGAAGCTATGGTCTTAGGGTCTTGGGTGCCTCAAGGGGCGGTAACCCACGAACACCGTGGTGGACACCGGTGGTCAGGGAAGCCTCTGCCATGAAAGAGGCAAAGTAGCGGGTGTGGGAGAAGTTCGGAGAAGACATGAAGAAGGACTTTCAATCGGCACCAAAGTGCTTCTGGAAAACTGTCCGTCACCTCAGAAGGGGGAAGCGGGGAACCATCCAAGCTGTATACAGTAAGGATGGGACTTTGTTGACCTCAACGGAGGAGGTAATAGGGAGGTGGAAGGAGCACTTTGAGGAACTCCTGAATCCGACTAATACGCACTCTATATTAGAGGCAGAGCTAGAGGATGATGGGGGATTGTCGTCAATTTCCCTGGTGGAAGTCACTGAGGTAGTCAAACAACTCCACAGTGCCAAAGCCCCAGGAATTGATGAGATCCGTCCAGAAATGCTGAAAGCTCTGGGTGTGGAGGGGCTGTCTTGGTTGACACGCCTCTTCAACATTGCGTGGAAGTTTGGGACAGTGCCAATGAAGTGGCAGACCGGGGTGGTGGTTCCCCTGTTTAAAAAGGGGGACCAGAGGGTGTGTGCCAATTACAGGGGTATCACACTTCTCAGCCTCCCTGGTAAAGTCTACTCTAAGGTGCTGGAAAGGAGGGTTCGACTGATAGTCGAACCTCAGGTTGAAAAGGAACAATGTGGATTCCGTCCTGGTCTTTACTCTTGCAAGGATCCTAGAGGGGGCCTGGGAGTATGCCCATCCTGTCTACATGTGTTTTGTGGATCAGGAGAAGGCGTATGACCGGGTCCCCCGGGAGATACTGTTGGAGGTGCTGTGGGAGTATGGGGTGAGGGGGTCCCTTCTTAGGGCCATCCAATCTCTGTATGACCAAAACGAGAGCTGTGTCCGGGTTCTCGGCAGTAAGACGGACTCGTTTCCGGTGAGGGTTGGTCTCCGCCAGGGCTATGCTTTGTCACCAATTCTGTTTGTAGTATTTATGGACAGGATATCGAGGCGTAGTTGGGGTGGGGTTGGGTTGCAGTTCCGTGGGCTAAGGATCTCATCGCTGCTTTTTGCGGATGATGTGGTCCTAATGGCATCATCGGCCTGTGACCTTCAGCACTCACTGAATCGGTTCGCAGCCGAGTGTGAAGCGGCTGGGATGAGGATCAGCACCTCTAAATCTGAGGCCATGGTTCACAGCAGGAAACCGGTGGAGTGCCTACTCCACGTAGGGAATGAGTCCTTACCCCAAGTGAAGGAGTTCAAATACCTTGGGGTCTTGTTCGCGAGTGAGGGGACAATGGAGCGGGAGATTGGTGCATTTTAAAGCAAAAAAAACATGTTCTGTCTCTGTTACAGCAAGTAATGCACATTGGCTAGGAAAAACTCCCTAGTTGGTGGAACCCAGGAAGAAACCTAGAGAGGTGCTGGACTCAATGGTAGTGGTGGGTTGTCAGGGCCAGCAAGGCCTTCTCTGTTGGCCTACAGATAGTTAAAATCTGAAAATTCTATTTTTAATTATTTAATATGATTTCATTAACACTGTATGTAATAACATTTTGGCTCGACAGTCCGGTTTCAAAACCTGTGGCCAAAAATAACAGACTGATCTTTAACTGATAGCTATTTAGAAAATGGTGTGGTAGCAAAATTCTGTTTTGTATTAGCACATGGGCACCAAGTCCATCTGCACTATTTCTACATTCAACAGTTAGCATTAGTCTGCAGACACTACAGTCAGCTACAGACAAGTTGAATAAAACACTGAGAGTGTTGAGACTTTTAAGACCAATTCTTCTAGTTTTAGAAAAGGCTGTGTACATTTTAATGCAGGCTTTTTCCAGCTTTGGAAAGAGGAAGCGCTGCAGTGCACAATAGCAGGAAAGGGAAACTTGTAATGAGAGCAACGGTACAGCCGCTAATGATGCCAGACAAGAGGACCACACTAGTAACAGGAAAGTTTAACAATCTGCTCTTATAAACATCTTGGGTTTATTCATTTTTGGGGTGCATAGATGTGACATGAATAAACTACTAGTATTCAATCTAGACTTGATATTCATGATGAAACATCAATGAAGAGGTCTGACACATTCAAACCCACTAAAGTACTTTCCTTGATGAATCTTAACAGCACATTTCATGAAGCAGAGCATAATAATTTACTTGACATTTATTTAATCAGTATGCTAGAGCAATACTGGGTGTATGTAAATACTAAATGTTCTTCATGTACTTTGACCCTCTGGCCTTCTCCCCACCAAGAAAATCCCTCAGCACACGGTAACAGGTAACAAGTGATATATCAGACAGAAAATGTGCAGGTGCACTAGGTGTGCAGGTACACTGAATAGAATCACTCACAACAGCACAAATATGTAAAACAGGTGTAGTCACAAGCACAACTGATGCAACTTATCAAGGGCTTCATGCAAAACCAAGAAAAGTATTGAACTATAATTCCTCTGGAACACTGCCAGAGGCTGGTGTCTGGCTATGCATCTTGTTTGCAACAGATCATAACAGCAAAAGGGTGCTCTACTAAGTACTAAAGATGGTTGCCAAGAAGGGGTTGAATAATGTTGAACCTGGAGAAGTCATTATCAGTTTCATTTTCAGGTATTATCTATAAACTACAGTATAGTACAGTCAGGTATTATCTATAAACTACAGTATAGTACAGTCAGGTATTATCTATAAACTACAGTATAGTACAGTCAGGTATTATCAATAAACTATGGTGTAATACAGTCAGGTTTTATCTATAAGCTATGGTATATTACAGTCAGGAATTATCAGTATGTATGCTATGGTACAGAACAGTCAGGTAGTATCATTAAGCTGTGGTATAGTACAGTCAGTTATTATCAATAAACTATTGTATAGTACAGTCAAGTATGATCAATCCGTGATCTATGGTACAGTACAGTCAGGTATGGGGTGCAGATGGCTCAGTGGATAAGGAGTCAGGCTTGTAGTCAGAAGGTTCCCAGTTCGATTCCCGACTGAGACAAATGTTGTTGTATCCTTAAGCAAGACACTTTACCCTAATTGCTCCCAGGTCGTTGCTGTAAATAAGAAATTGTTCTTAGTCAATTTACCTGGTTAAATATTTAAAATTAAATTACCAATAAGCTATGGTATATTACAGTCAGGTATTATCAATATGTAAGCTATAGTACAGTCAGATATTGTCAATAAGCTAAGGCATAGTACAGTGAGGTATGATCTATATGTTATGGTATTGAACAGTCAAGTATGATCTTTATGTTATGAAATAGTACAGTCAGGTATTATCAATACATTATTGTATAGTACAGTCAGGTATTATCTTTAAGCTATGGTATAGTACAGTCAGGTATGATCTTTAAGATATTGTATAGTACAGTCAGGTATGATCTGTATGTTATGGTATTGAACAGTCAGATATAATCTATATGTTATGGTATTGAACAGTCAGGTATAATCTATATGTTAAGGTATAGTACGAGCAGGTATGATCTATATGTTATGGTATTGAACAGTCAGGTATGATCTATATGATATGATATAGTATAGTCAGGTATGATCTATATGTTATGGTATTGAACAGTCAGGTATGATCTATATGTTATGATATAGCATAGTCAGGTATTTAATTTTTTAAAAAATTTAACCTTTATTTAACCAGGTAAGTTGACTAAGAACAATTTCTTATTTACAGCAACGACCTGGGAGCAATTAGGGTAAAATGTCTTGCCCAAGGACACAACAACATTCGGCTCAGTCGGGAATCGAACTGGCAACCTTCTAACTACAATTCTGACTCCCTACCCACTGAGCCATCTGCGCCCCTAAGTATGATCATCTGCGCCCCTAGGTATGATCTATATGTTTTGGTATTGAACAGTCAGGTAAGATCTATATGTTATGATATAGTACAGTCAGGTATGATCTATATGTTATGGTATAGTACAGTCATGTATGATCTATATATTATGGTATAGTACAGTCAGGTATGATCTATATGTTATGGTATATCACAGTTAGGTATGATCTATATGTTATGATATAGTACAGTCAGGTATGATCTATATATTATGGTATAGTACATTCAGGTATGATTTATATATTATGGTATAATACAGTCAGGTATGATCTATATGTTATGATACAGTACAGTCAGGTATGATCTATATGTTATGATACAGTACAGTCAGGTATGATCTATATGTTCTGATATAGTACAGTCAGGTATGATCTATATTGTCACAATGGTGTTGAATGTGTAGAGAAGAGAAACGGACACAAAAGCAGGCAGGAGCGTCCGTGATGTTTAATGAACATAAAAAAGCGCTGGAACACTGCTTTTAGGATACTGACATACAATGAGTTAAATATAGCGTCTGCACTTCGTTTCCTACTCAGCTACGATGCTTTATGCAGCATCGGACACGACACTAAGTAGAAAGAGCGTATGCTTGCTCATGCTATAACTGTACAACCTGTACGTCACATAATGAGGTGAAGGCTCAATCAAGGTTATACACTCATATTACCGTCAGCGTATCCTAACATAACAGATGACAACCATGTTCCAACGACTCTTCTCTCCTCTGACAGGAGGTAAACTCACAATAACATGCGCCGAACCTTCGGAATGCTCGGATTAAATCGGCATCTTGATTACCCATTACACTCCGGTGTGGATCGTTACATAGTGCACCATTCATGCGCAATGAGTAAGCAAGTGCCTACCGCTCCCCAGCGCCCAGAGGTCGGCACCTAACAAAAACACACACATTAAGACAATATACAGAACACATATAGTCCATCACCAGAAGCTAAACTGCCACGACAACCCTGTCAGTCCTGGCCATCGTGACATATATGTTATGGTCTTGAACAGTCAAGTATGATCTATATGTTATGATACACTACAGTCATGTATGATCTATATATTATGGTATAGTACAGTCAGGTATGATGTATATATTATTGTTGGAGCCATATCTGGACTTTTGTGCAATACCAAGAAATATGGATCTGTGGAGATTATATTTAATTTGTTTATTTCTTATGTACTAAAAAACATTATGATTTGAATGTGTAAGAGCCTATTATGTCTGAGGTTTACTACTTGGACTAACCTGGTCTTGTAAATATTGACTCTTTGACGGTGCGGAGGGGCAGGTGTTAAGAATGGAGTAATTGTTTGGTGGAGGCGGGTTAGAGGGTGGAGAGCAACAGTTTCTTCAATCGCATGAAATGCATACTAAGCTATAATTGTTTACATGGATAGCGATTTCTTGGATGTTTATTATGTAAGTAATTTTGTTTAAGAAAACCGGAGATTGTGATCAATAAACCAAGGCAATATTTTGTCATGACTGCTTCTCCGTGCGTGCTTTATGGACATGTGTATCGGGAGACACTTCTCTAACCTCAGGGGCTAAAAAGTGTTGGACGAAGATTAGCCTTAAC
>JACXGM010006502.1:0-32634 GCA_016801145.1 Umbra pygmaea | reverse complement strand
AGGCTCATTAGGCTGTCCTGACTACGGTATGTGAAGTGAGCGCTACTGTAGTGGTACTGGAGCGATTTTCAGCGAGAGCCTTCTGGGCCGCTCAAATATTGCTCTGCGCTCTGGTAAACTGGGTCAGCTCCGCTCCTCGCTGCGCTTCCGCTCCGCTCACATACTCTGCACCGAAACCACATAAAAACGCAACTAAGTCGGCACAGTTGATAATTCATGGTGGGGCTAAGGTGGGGCAAACACGATTCTTGGTAGGGCTGTAGCCCCACCAAGCCATACCCTGCCGCCGCCCCTGTAAATTTGGTTATTTACAGCTGTTCTATAAAAGCTTTTTCTAGAATTGTTTTGTAGACATAATTATTTTAAGAGCTCAGGTCCGTCTAAGCAAGGTAGAAATACTTAAAAAATAAATATAATTATGGAAATATCTTTTTGTCTGTTTTTAACTGATTCACTCAATCTAAGAAATAATCGACCGATTAATTGATTATCAAAATAATCGTTAGTTGCAGCCTTAGAAAATAGGTGAACCGGCAACTGGGTCATGGGCGGCCAAGGCTCATTGATGCACGTGGGGAGTGAAGGCTGGTCTGTGTGGTCTGATCCAACAGACGAGCTACTGTAGCTCAAACTGCTGAAAAGGTTCAGGCTGGTTCTGATAGAAAAGTGTCATAACTTCAGTGCATCACAGTTTGTTACATATGGGGCTGCTGTTTTGCTGCGAAAGGGAGACCTACACAATATTAGATTGGTGTATATATATATATATAGAGTATATATATTATGATTTAGCACCTCTTACAGGAGGGATAACTCGTTTATAAAACACAAGAAGCCTAGACATATAAGAAAAGGTATTGAAATATGATTGGTATGGGTTCATGTGGCGTAGTGAGCTAAGTTGTTGCCTAGCAGGCTAATTAGGTAAAAGTGGCAGGAGTTTGATCTTGGTTACGGCATTTACAAATTTGCTCGGAGCTCCAGCATTGCAAAATTGCACAGTGCTGCCCGAAGTAAGGGAGTAGAAAATTTTAACTAATGTACCTTGCCACATTACTCTCCATAGACTATTTGTGTGCAGATTCAATCGCGGAACATAAAGATGATGAATGTGTAATCCTCCTGCGTCTGTACTGACTAAAGATTTCTTTGTTGAACAGAAGTGGTGTGATAAGAATCGAACAGCTCGGCAACTGGTGCTTGAAGGAAGCTTGTGAGCAACATCGACCATGATACACCTGCTGATAAATTACCGACAAGGGAGAGTCAGGGAGAATTTGACATGACCAATGGCGAGGGGAGAAAAATTTGTAGAAACCACACAAAAAACACCACTTTGTTGGCATCCAGGTAAAACACAGCACTGCACAAGTGAACATTTGACATAAAAAACGTCTCAAGCTATAAGTAGGCTAACCATAAAACCGTGAGATCACGTCAGTCATGCTGAAATATTCAGGCCGCTGCTTCAGTTTCAGTGAAAGCACGTCTGAACAGCTTTGTCAGTCAGGATTGGAGCAATGCAACATGGTGCTTGTTTAAGCAACAATACCATAGAAAGAAGTCAGTAAGAAATCTATACAGTTTGCAAAAAGGCTACATTTGAAATTGTATGGTTTTCATGAAGTGTATGCATTCTTTAAGATGACTCACGTTGGAAGATTTACACGTTGGTTACGAAAAGGTACAGTTTGAATGGTATTTGTGAAAGCCATTTGAATGGTATTTGTGAAAGCCATTTGAATGGTATTTGTGAAAGCCATTTGAATAGTATTTGTGAAAGCCATTTGAATGGTATTTGTGAAAGGAATCTGCAAAATGCCTTTCAGACCATTAGAGAATCCGGCACTAACATAACAATCGTACAGCCGGATTTAAAAAGCTGATGAAAAAACCTTGTTCCTGCACAAAGGGACACATCATTATTATTAGGTAGCATGTATCTTATTAGGATGTATGTTCTTATTGTGTTTTTGATGGCGTGATGTATACTGTGTAAGAGTACTGCAGATGTAGTAACGACGTAGTGAGGAGAAGGATCCACACACAGAAGATCATTAAGGGTGACTGAAATGTACTTTAGAAGGGAGTATTAGAAATGTACTGAGGGGGTATTTCAGATTATTGAAATTAATAGAAGTACTGAGGTGCCAGAGTTGATGTCTAAGCGCCCGACTCCGGAGCACGCATGTCCCTTTGTGACGGAAGGGTTTGAGCCCCGGCTTGGCCGACTTTCTGTGCGTTGAACTGAAGTTCAAACCAAGCATCTGAATGGGGAAAAAGGGTGATTTAACTGACTTTCTCTCATTATGCCCCCCCCTGAATAACCAAACCCTAGAATCACAGCTGATGTCTAACAAGATTAAACTTTCTCATCTTTCTCAACCATGTTCACAGTCTCTATGCCGTCTGTCTGTACTGCATGCAATTCTCACTATGTGGTTCAAAACAAAAGACTGGAAAGGGGATAAACATGACACTGCTGAGTGGATGCTAGGCAAGATGGTAGTAAAAAAAGATACTCCACTCCGTTTTCAGTCAGGCTCTTTTCTAAGGTTGCACTCTAATAAACATGTACTAACGGAATTGATTTCAGACAGGAAATACTTACGTTTTTTCAGGGGGGCTAAAAGGGAAGACGGGGGGCTGAAGCCTCCATAAAGTGTCTGAAAGTATCTCTGCTAAGGAGTTTTATGGAATACTGAGGTGATCTGAGCAGGTTTGAAAAATAAATGACCACTACTGTAAGAATACTTGAGCCAGTATAGTATGTAAGTCATAATGCATGATAGTGGATGATAGTCAATTAAGTATTGTATTATATACAGTATTGCATTACTGAAGAGTACTGTAGAATTAATAACGCACTATACATTACAGAGGATTACTTTACTGAGGTTAAATCCTGAGGTTTACTGTATAAGTACAAGAGTATGAGGACTAATAACAAATCCTAATGTACTACTGTCATTTTTTTGGAGCAGAATTAATTAAGAATACTGATGAGTACTGAGAGATGCATTGAAGACTAGTGTAGTACAGAGTGTTACTGAGAGTATGAGGTGGGTCGGATGTTACAGTGTTTTGATTTTAGAAAATGTTAACTTGATAACAACATAACACAATACATATTTGCACATATTTAACAGTCAGATGTGTGGAAAAAAACTGCATTAATAGGGTTCGCTGAACAAAAGCCTTTAACGATAGCTTTGTATTTTATTTGAGTGATCTATTTTCTCCTTCTGAGGAGAAATAATTTGTGTTTCAGGGGTCAGTGATCACTTATTGACAAAAGAGAACAAGAATGAATTATCTAAGGCAGTATGCTATTAGTTATATTTTCTTTCTCTCTGAGGACAAATACAGCATGATATCCAAGCACGATGAGTTGTGAACTTCCCACACAACATTTAATCAGATATGAAGAAAGATGGACTACAATTTTAAAATGCAAGTGGAAAAACATATTTTATTGACAAAATAAATATGCCTTCATCTTAGGTCTCACACTTTAAATGCATGTTGTTTCCACTTTCTTTCTCTGAGGGGAAAGCATTTTTCTTCCCTGGCTTGGTGAAACGATGAGACAGGGCACTGTGAAAAGGAGAGAGGATCAATGAAGGAAGGAGGGTGGGTGGGTTGCTGGTGGGGACACAGGGACAAAGAGTGAGAAAGCCTTTCACAGGGACAGCCCCCCATAGGCGCCTAAGCCTGGAGCAGCTAGACTCAGGAGGAGACGGCGTCTGTGCTCAAAATGGCACCACACAAAATGGGCCTATCATTTTCCAAAACACACAAAGAGACATGGATTTTTTTATTGGTATTGAGAGTTTTTTGTTTGGGTTCGCCTTGTTTTGCACCACAGCAGTTTACCCACTAAAAGGTGTATGAGACAATGTATGTTACAATTGAACTGTATTTCCTGTTCGGTGTTCCTCACCACGCATGCAGGCATGCAGACGGGAAACTGGAAATTGTTTTCCATAGTAAGGACCTGCAAAAAAACATTCTGGGGGAGTGGTTTATTATGTTTTTCTATCATTATCCGGACATAAGGTCCCCATGTGTACACATAATATGGATCTGACACACATATCACACAAACGCACACACACACACCTCCTCTCTCATTAATCACATGCATGATCCTCTGTTACCTGTTTCCAATCACAGGCCAATCATAGCTGGCCAATCACAGCAATCCAATCACGGCAGGCCAATCTGCCTATTGCATCATTCATCATTTACTTTGTTAGCACATTATTATTCATAGTTCATCATGAAAAGCCAAACATAATTGGATGCTGATATTCTGCTTGTCACTCACTCAGACCCCAGGGACACGATGTGGCTTGATGTTTAGACGGTTCACAGGGAGGCGGAGTCACAAGCAGTCTGTTAGTTCAACACATCCTAGGTATACAAAATGTGTTTAATACAAATGTTGTGTTGTTGTTTTCTTAAAATATATTCACATATCCATATTCAAACACTGGCCAACAGTTATGACAGGTGTTTTATCTGTAGATGTTCCTGTCTTCAAAGATATTAGGTGAAGAACAGGAAGAAGGTATATTGAGTGCCAAAGCTCCATCCTGCCCTTGTCCCCCCCTCCTCCCCAGTTATTAACATTCTGGACACATCCCCAGACTCCATGGCTAAAGATTAAAAGCACAGAGTGTGTATTGGATTTGACAACAGGACAGTGTCTGGGCCAGGTTTGAACCCTGGATGAAATGACACCGCGCAGGGTCTCTCGTCGACCTTGCGTCTCAAATGGCACCACGAATAAGTACACTACCATTAACCACGGCACTGGCGGAGGCATGCGAAATGGGGGTTCTGGAGTACATTTGGGATGTACCCTGTGTGTGCTTGGTGTAGGGTTCTGCGTGTCCTCACCCCACATCAATCTTTCCCTCAATCAATCGCCTTAATGAAGAATAGACTGGAATTGAATCAAAAGCACTAATAACCCTAATGGCCATTTTTCCCCTTGGTCAGAGGCCAGTCGAGCTACAGCCCAAAGGGGATTAAACCTTTTTATAATCAATGATTACCTATTGACCAGTAGTTAGCAAATTCAAATTTTAGATGAATGTAGAGCAACCACAGAATAGTTCTGTTTTATATGTTGTTGTGTTTTTTTTGTGTGTGTTATGTCCTTCAAGCTTTGTGTCATGTTCTTCTGTTTGTTGGTTTCATCTTCTCTATTGTGCGGTCTGTGTTGTGTTGTTTTTGTTCTGTCTGCGGGATCTTTCAGCGATCCAGAAAAGACCAGAAGAGAAGCTACTGTGGTTCCTTTTACACTCTTTTAATTTTCACCCCATTCAAAGTAATTTAATACCTCTTCTCCTAGGAGACTCTGCGAGGCAGGAAACCTGAAAATCCTTTCACACTGTCCTCGGGCTAAAATCATCAGCATCTCCTCTATGATCGAAGAAACTAATTTACCTTTCTGTCGTCTGTCCTTGTGAGTCACTGGGGTGATATATTGTCTCTCATTGTACTACCTTGTATTTTAACAGTGTAGATCAGGGATAGGCAACTTAGATTGTGTAAAGGGGGGGGGGGGGGGGGGGGGGGGGGGGTTGGGGTCACAACAATCTGAGGGGCCACTGGCTCAAAGGTTGAACGAATCTACAGCTGTTTGAGAATGAGGGATGATGGACATGATCAAAGGAAGTGTAGACAGTTGGTTACTGAAGGCAGACTAATGTACAGATGGAACAACTTTAGATTAGCTTCTGCTAACTTGGGCTAATTATAGGGCTGTTAGAACCCAGTGATGTATATGTTGTTACCATGCGTTGTTATAAATATCCATGTGTATTTATAGCAGAGAGAGACATACTGCACATGTTTTTTTCACAGTGGATATGACACTCTTGCATGCACTCACAGAGACTGCTTGATTCTTGTTTATGTCATAGGTGCCAGAAATTAAAACCTTAATAAAACCATAATATGTGTATATGACCATAGAGTGTATGTATTCTGGTTCAGTTGTAACCTTTATGTATTGATAGGCACACACAAACTCTGGAACTTGAAGCCAGTTCCAATGCTTTCATTAGTCATTCTTCCAATATAATAATGGACGTGGGACTCCAGGTGGGTGAAATTAATTTTCAAGTTGAACAGGAAAACAGCAGGCTCTGGACATCGTATGGTATTATTCGAATATACCTACCCCTCATACTGGAATTAAACATGACATCAAGACATCTAATTAGAGTGGGAATAATGTCTCCCACTGAGTTCCTTACAATGTCACGTCAACTCCAATTCTCATTATCAATAAATCTTTTTGCTATATTCCCTCTAAAAAACGACCTAGTGTCAAGCTACATTTGCCCTAAAATAGCACCCCCGCGAGGCTTCAGTCCAAAGTTTTCAAAGTGCGGTGAAGATTTTGGGGCATCAATTTCCCTTTCCTTTCATGCCATATAAAGCAGAGTTGAGAGGTATTTGGTCTAAGAAATGTCAAAATTCCGCCCACAACCTCAACTAAAAGGTACACTTTTTGTGGACTCAGGGGTAGTAGAGTATACGTTCTTGCACCTTCTTCAAAATAATATAAATAAATAAATGTCAGAATGTTTTTTATGGTAAGATTAAAGAGGAGATTGTCAACAGAGGTTTGGATGTTGTTAACAACAAATTAATATGTATTAATGTAACAATCAGAGTTCAAAATTAACTTTCTCATTCGCCACTTTTTTTAACGTTTTACCAGAGGATGAAGGCTAATTATCTTGTATTTATAATTTTCTTACTCTAAGAATGATTTATGTATTAGGTGTGAAAGTTAAGCTTCTTTCTTTATTTTGGCCTTGTTTAGTTTTAACAAACAAGGATTTTACACTCACCTAAAAGATTATTAGGAACACCAATTCAATTTCTCCTTAATGCAATGATCTACTCAACCAATCACATGGCAGTTGCTTCAATGCATTTAGGGGTGTGGTCCTGGTCAAGACAATCTCCTAAACTCCAAACTGAATGTCAGAATGGGAAAGAAAGGTGATTTAAGCAATTTTGAGCGTGGCACGGTTGTTGGTGCCAGACGGGCCGGTCTAAGTATTTCACAATCTGCTCAGTTACTGGGATTTTCACGCAAACCATTTTTATGGTTTACAAAGAATGGTGTGAAAAGGGAAAAATATCCAGTATGCGGCAGTCCTGTGGGCGAAAATGCCTTGTTGATGCTAGAGGTCAGAGGAGAATGGGCCGACTGCTTCAAGCTGATAGAAGTGCAACTTTGACTGAAATAACCACTTGTTACAACCAAGGTATGCAGCAAAGCATTTGTGAAGCCACAACACGCAAAACCTTGAGGCGGATGGGCTAAAACAGCAGAAGAACCTACCGGGTACCACTCATCTCCAATACAAATAGGAAAAAGAGGCTACAAATTGCAAGAGCACACCAAAATTGGACAGTTGAAGACTGGAAAAATGTTACCTGGTCTGATGAGTCTCGATTTCTGTTGAGACATTCAGATGGTAGAGTCAGAATTTGGGGTAAACAGAATGAGAACATGGATCCATCATGCCTTGTTACCACTGTGCAGGCTGGTGGTGGTGGTGGTGTAATGGTTTGGGGGATGTTTTCTTGGCACACTTTGGGCCCCTTAATGCCAATTGCGCATTGTTTAAATGCCATGCCCTAACTGAGCATTGTTTTGACCATGTCCATCCCTTTATGGCCACCATGTACCCATCCTCTGACGGCTAATTCCAGCAGGATAATGCACCATGTCACAAAGCTTGAATCAATTCAAATTGGTTTCTTGAACATGACAATGAGTTCACTGAACCAAAATGGCCCCCACAGACACCAGATCTCAACCAATAGAGCATCTTTGGGATGTGGTGGAATGGGAGCTTCGTGCCCTGGATGTGCATCCCACAAATCTCCATCAACTGCAAGATGCTATCCTATCAATATGGGCCAACATTTAAAAGAATGCATTCAGCACCTTGTTGAATCAATGCCACGTAGAATTAAGGCAGTTCTGAAGGCGAAAGAGGGTCAAACATAGTATTAGTATGGTGTTCCTAATAATCCTTTAGGTGAGTGTATTTCTGGTCTATCGATGCGTGTCTTTTTTGTACATAAATCACATAAATATTTTTTTGTTTTTGTTTTAAGGTGCAGGATATCAGCAGAATGTGGACAGGATATTTAGAGTATATGAACAGGTATATGTATATATATCTACAGTATACGAACAGCGTAATGTATATAGCATACCATTTAATGTAAACAGCAGTATATTGTGAAATATTTGTAAGCTATTAAGGTGCAGAATATGCAGGATATCTACAGTATGTGAACAGGTACTATATATACAGTATATTATATGAACCATATAATGTATGCATTATAATGTAATGTACTAGTATAATGTGAACAACAGTCAAATGTAAAACAGTTTTAAACTTTAGGGTGCCAGATATGAGTAGAATATGAACAGTATATCTACAGTATCTGTACAGTTATTTGTTGTGTGTGCGTGGAGGGGGAGCAGAGTCAGTTTGGTTTCGGGGGCATGTTCATGAGGCCTACTGCTGTAGGGAAGAAACTGTTCTTGTGGCAAAAGGGGTTGGTCTTGATCGACCTCAACCTTCTGCCAATGGGAAGAGTGCTTAATAGTCAATTTCCGGGGTGAGAGGGATTGGCGACAATCTTTGCTGCTCTGAGATCTGGAGGCGTGTAAGTCATGTAATGGAGACTGATTGCAGCCAAATACCCTTTCTGCAGAGTGAATGATGCGCTGCAGCCTGCCCTTGTTCTTGGCGGGGGCTGCAGGGTATCAGACGGTGATGGAGGAGGTCAGGATGGACTCTATGATGGCAGTGTAGACGTGCACCATCAAAGACTTTGGCAGGTTGAACTTCTTCAGCTGCCACAGGAAGTACACCCTCTGTTGTGCTTTTTTGTAAGGGTGCTGAGGTTCAGCTCCCACTTGAAGTCACAGGCAATGGTGGCACTCAGGAAGTTGAAGGACTCCACAGATTTGAATGGGGAGTCACACAGGGCAATGTGGGAAGGGCAACTGGGCTTCTCCACTGTCTTTAGGGCATTGAGCTCCAGGTTGTTCTGGCTGCACTAGGACACCAGATGGTTAACGTCCAACCTGTAGGCACCATATTCTTGCATGGGTTCCAGGGAAGTCTAGGTGCTGGAGGATGAAGTGAAGAGCCATGTTGACTACATTGTCCACAGACCTGGTGGCTCTGTAGGCAAACTGCAGCAGGTCGAGGTGGGTATCAGTGAGTGTTTTGAGGTGGGACAGCACAATGCGCTCAAATTACTTAGCAATCAGGGCGACTGGTCTGTTGTCATTATGTTGTCATTCATTCATGTTGTCTGTTTGGGGACCGGATGATGATGGATGATTTGAAGTACGCTGGATCATGGCATGTCTCCAGTGAATTGTTAAAATATCAGTGAACGCTGCAGACAGCTGGTCTGCCCAGTGCTACAGGATGGACGGAGACACAGAATTAGGCCCTGCTTCCTTACGGGGGTTCTGTTTCTTGAATTGTCTATTGACGTCTCTTTCCAAGACAGAAAGAGATGTTGTAGTGGCAAGGGTGGGGGTGATTGAGATAGGTGATTATGTTGTGTCCTCAATGATGGGAG
Organism: Umbra pygmaea; assembly: GCA_016801145.1. NCBI lineage: Eukaryota > Metazoa > Chordata > Actinopteri > Esociformes > Umbridae > Umbra > Umbra pygmaea. The sequence goes on along the minus strand of JACXGM010006502.1, from coordinate 22,977 downwards.
GCTGGAGGACTGTGCCTGTGGGCTGCTCTAGATAAATGGGCACAAAGGCAGAAAGGATGTTGTCATGACTGTCCCTTTGTCTTTCAAATCTGTAGTAGAACTCATTCAGGACATTGGTGGAGGTCATTGATGGAGTTGTTTTTTTTTGGCTTGTATTTGGTGATCTGTTGTAGGCTTCTCCTAACTGCTACAGGCTCATTGGCTGAGAACTGTTCTTGTAATTTCTCTGTAAACTTGCCCTTGTTTTCCTTTACTGCCTACGCAAGGCTATATTTGGCCATTCTGTAGCCATCTATTTACCCACTCCTGAACGCCTCCTCTTTTGCCAAACGCAGATGTCTGAGCTTAGCTATGAACCCAGGTTTGTCATTGTTGTAGCTTACCCTGGTCCTTGTCAGTACACATCTGTCCTCACAGAAACTGATGTAAGATGTTACAACATCTGTATATTTATCCAGACTGTTCTGAAAATGTGAGAGTGTCTAATAAGCCCGTATACAGGCTCTGGCTGAACACTGCACTCACACATGTTAACAGTCAACTTAGCTACCTAGGTTTATTGTATCTTGCTGAGGTATTTAGCTTATTTAGTGTTGCACCTTTGAAATGAATCACTCAACTTTATATTTGCCCTGATTCAATTTAAACAATTCAATGAGAAATGTTCTAGATTTAGATCTAGAACACTGTCACTGTAGACTCAGACACTTAATCAACATTCAGTGATAACACAACCCAGTGTAATTAATGTTAATTTTTAACAGTGGGTAGTGATAAAACTACAGTGTTATCACTTAACACTGGTTCAGTGTTTGGGTCTACACTGGACAGTGTTAATTTAACACAAGCAAAATTGCTGTGTATGGTTCTCACTTTAGTTTGCTGTCGAATTTGATCTCATTAATGACATATATACATAAAAATATATTTATTTATATATATATATTTATTTTTTAAATACTTTTTTATTTTATACACTAGTTGTTTGACTTGGATACAATAATTTGGCTTTTATGCAATAATTTTGTTAAATGAATGTCATTTGAGAAGCACGATATGCTATAAGGCTTATACCGATGTGTTAAAGGAAAATCGTTGTTCCGGTCATGTTTCTGCCATCCAGTCACTAAAAACGCCTCAGTGCATTCTGTATTTCCCAACTCGGCCACTGTTAGTGTCCAGAAAATGTTCCAGTTACGTCACTGCGATGTTTTAGAAACTAAAAACTGTTAGTTTTGAATCATTGAATATTCACTGCCACTATGTGTTTATAAACTGGTGTTTTTGCTCAGGTACAAGTCCCGGGAAAAAATAAGTCACAAATTAACTTCACATAAATCAACCATTTTGGGCAACCAACTTTTCCTGAAAGCTGAAATTGCAATTAAGCTGAAAATGATACTTTTACGCATTTGACGATACGTAATTTAGAGTGGAAACTAAACTGCTTGACGTCAGTGTCATGAACTGCGCATCTTTAACATGTCTCATTACATAAATGAGCACCATGAGCAGATGGTTAGAGCTAAAGATTAATAAGAACGCTTACTGGAATTGGTAGTCTCTAGAACCCAGGGATATGTTTCATTTTGATATAGAAGTGTCAGAAACCATTACATCAACAGGAAGTTAATGTGTGCACCAGTGGAGACTGGTGACCTAGAAATTTGAGGAGGATGGGAGACTTCCAGTTTAGTTGTTGACCACCCAGACAGACAAAGACTTAGGAATTAAGTTCAAATGAAATATTAATTGAAACCATTTATAAGTAAAATCAACTATGGAATGAGTTGTTTGTATTGGGTGTAATATTTTGCAAGCAGTGCTTAGATAGGATGTGTTAGAAAACAACTCAACTCTTTCCCTAAGAGCAGGGCAGGCTTTACTCTAGAAACACACACCTAATGGTGTGCAGTTAAACATTCATGTTGTCATAGAGACAAATGAGAAGACTACTTACAATATTAAGAAGGGAAGAATCACATCAGGGTCATTATTTATAGATGGTGTCGGAGTATTGAAAACTCTTCCAGTGAAGAGTGAGGTAAGAAGGGTGGATGACCAGGGGTTCAGTTCAGTAGGCCATGGGTGAGGTAAGGAGGGTGGATAAGTCGTTCAAAGGGGCAGAGTTTGAGCAGAGAGAAATCACTGTTGGAAACAAAATGTACATTAATTTTAAAACATGCTGCCAACCATTATAGTGGGGCCCATGTTAATTATAATATGTTCTGGTGAATCATTCTACAACTATATTCAGTACACAGGGAGCAATGGAGGCAAGTAATATAATCCCTGATCAAGTATTAGGCTAATTAGTTCTTAACATTTCATCATCAACATTGTGTATTGTTAAAGACTGCACATATTTTTTTCCATTCATAAAAGAAGGCACAGTTTCAGGCCTGAAGTCTGTGTTGGGTATGTCTAGATTAATTTACACATGTACTTTCTATAAAATAACATAATTTAAATATCCTAAATATTGATCACTGGCGCACACAACACATTAACTAGTTGTAAAATGTTAGCTATCTATAAAGTACATTTCTGCTGACTATTGTTTTGATCCATCTACAGAACTATCAAATGTTTTGTTGTAAATAGTCAACAGGGTAGCAAGAAACGTGTTGAGAAAAAAAGACGCAAATTAACTCCCAAAGATTTGAGAAGACTCAAATGTGAAGCTACCAGGAACCAATTATCCTCCAGTGCTTTTAAATTCCAGAACTGCAACTTACCTGGAGTGCCCAGAAGTACAAGGTGTTCAGTGCTCAGAGACATGGCCAAGGTAAGAAAGGCTGAAACCAGACCACCACTGAACAAGACACATAAGTTGAAACGTCAAGACTGGGCCAAGAAATATCTGAAGACAGTTTTTTTAAAGGTTTTATGGACTGATGAGATGAGAGTGACTCTTGATGGACCAGATAGATGATCCCGTGGCTGGATCAGTAATGGGCACAGAGCTCCACTTCGACTCAAACGCCAGCAAGGTGGAGGTGGGGTACTGGTATGGGCTGGTATTATTAAAGATGAGCTAGTTGGACCTTTTCGGGTTGAAGATGGACTCAAACTCAACTCCCAAACCTACTGCCAGCTTTTAGAAGACACTATCTTCAAGCAGTGGTGTAGGAAATCTGCAGAGGTTTTTAAGGCTCATTTGCACTACCTTTATGATCTCTGATCGTGCTAGAACGAAGTGTGCAGCATCTCACGCATAAGCTGGAAAGATCCATATACTCGCGCACTACTTCTACCCTGTTGCCTGAGTGAGCGAGCTGCCTGATGAGCAAGATAATAAGATATATTTCAAGCAATTTAGGTACAACATAAACAAATTATAGGTATATATTACATTTTTCCCCTTCTCCTGTGAAAGTTGGACAGCTTAGCACTCCTGTCTGTTCTCTCGCAATCATTCATTCCACAAAGACAGATGTGCATTCAATTAATATGCCAGGCATGTGGAGTTTATTTATAGGAAAATATATTTATTCTTATAAAAATGTGCTTCTGCCTCTTTATGCCATCTGGATATTGGGGGACTGGAGCATGTCAACATATTTTGTGGTACAGAATAGATCCTCAAACAGTGAGTAGGTATCCTACTGTGAGTTTATCAGTGACCGCCGCATGTCAGTTTCATTTTGTCCAGTTATGCGGATGGCAGGGATGTTAGTTAGCGACCATGCAAAGGTTGCTTACCTGGACCTAGCCGTTTAGAAAAGCAAAAGTATTTAATCCAGGAAGAATAGTGATATATTCTTAAGGGTGCTTTAGCCCCGTCTCACCCTGGCCTGCCACAGCCGCTGTTTGTTTGTTTAATGAACTATAAACCCTTAATGAACATGTACCTGTGGAAAGTTTGTTAAGACACTAACCACTGACAGACGGTGGGCATTTATGGTAAGGGTCCATGCTCATCTGCGTAAAAGTGCCTTATGCAGGCTGCAAGGAGGCATGAGGACTACAGATGTAGCCAGGCAATAAACTGCAATGTTCGTACTGTAAGACACCTAAGACAGAGCTACAGGGAGACAGGGAGGACAGCTGAGCATCCTTGAAGTGGCAGATCACATGTAACAACACCTGCACAGGATTGGTACATCCGAACATCACACCTGCGGGACAGGTCGAGGAGGGCAACAACAACTGCCCGAATTACACCAGGAATGCACAATCCTTCCATCAGTGCTCAGACTGTCTGCAATAGGCACAGTCTGGCAAGTCCTCACCAGACATCACCAGCGACAAAATTGCTATGGGCACAAACCCACCTGAGCTGGACCAGACAGGACTGGTAAAACCTGCTCTTCACTGACGGGCCACGGTTTTGGTCAGACTCGCCTGTATCACCATCGGACTGAGCTTGATTTCATTGCAGGCCCACTCAACGCTTTGCGTTACAGGGAAGACATCCACTTCCCTCATGTGGTACCCTTCCTGCAGACTCATCCTGATTTGACTGCGCGTGCAAGTTCTGTACATGATTTACTGCAAGACAGAAAAGTCAGTGTCCTGCTATAGCCAGCGAAGAGCCCAGATCTCATGCATATGTCTGGAACCTGTTGGATCAGCCGGTGAGAGCAATGGCCATTCCCCCAGAAATGTCCAAATTTGCAGGTGCCTTGGTGGAAGAGTGGGATAATATCTTAAAGCCAGAACTGACAAATCTGGTGCAGTGGAGGAGGAGTCAAAATAGGAGTTGGTTTTAGATTTGCTCTCTAGCTGTTCTACATCAGGAAATGTAAACACTCAAGCTTCATTATTGGAAATATTAGAACCAGACAGAACCCACCTCCCAAAAATCACGATACAAATATAGCAATAATATAAGTTGCAGTAACAATTCCCTGTGTTCCTCTGTGTTGTCATTAGTTTCTTTTATATTTGTAACGATATTGGGTGGTGGTGTAGAGAGGGAGACACAAGCCGGTAGATGGCTGTCGAATAGAATGTTTTAATAAAGGAATGCAGGTACAATGGAGGATGTACAGTGCCTTGCGAAAGTATTCGGCCCCCTTGAACATTTGTTGTGAAGAAGCACAATCATGAAGTGGAATGAAATTAATTGGATATTTCAAACTTTTTTAACAAATAAAAAACTGACAAATTGGGCGAGCAAAATTATTCAGCCCCTTTACTTTCAGTTCAGCAAACTCTCTCTAGAAGTTCAGTGAGGATCTCTGAATGATCTAATGTTGACCTAAATGACTAATGAGGATAAATAAAATCCACCTGTGTGTAATCAAGTCTCTGTATAAATGCACCTGCACTGTGATAGTCTCAGAGGTCCGTTGAAAGCAAAGAGAGCATCATGAAAAACAAGGAACCCACCAGGCAGGTCTGAGATACTGTTGTGGAGAAGTTTAAAGCCAGATTTGGATACAGAAAGATTTCCCAAGCTTTAAACATCCCAAGGAGCAGTGTGCAAGCGATAATATTGAAATGGAAGGAGTATCAGACCACTGCAAATCTACCAAGACCCGGCCATCCCTCTAAACTCTCATCTCATACAAGGAGAAAACTGATCAGAGATGCAGCCAAGAGGCCCATGATCACTCTGGATGAACTGCAGAGATCTACAGCTGAGGAGGGCGAGTCTGTCCATAGGACAACAATCAGTTGTATACTGCACAAATCTATCCTTTATGGAAGAGTGGCAAGAAGAAAGCCATTTCTGACAGATATCCATAAAAAGTGTTGTTTAAAGTTTGCCACAAGCCAACTGGGGGACACACCAAACATGTTGAAGAAGGTGCTCTGGTCAGATGAAACCAAAATTGAAATTTTTGGCAACAATGCAAAACGTTCATCACCCTGAACACACCATCCCCACTGTCAAACATGGTGGTGGCATCATCATGGTTTGGGCCTGCTTCTCTTCAGCAGGGACAGGGAAGATGACTAAAATTGATGGGAAGATGGATGAAGCCAAATACAGGACCATTCTGGAAGAAAAGCTGATGGAGTCTGCAAAAGACCTGAGACTGGGACGGAGATTTGTCTTCCAACAAGACAATGATCCAAAACATAAAGCAAAATCTACAATGGAATGGTTCACAAATAAACATATCCAGGTGTTAGAATGGCCAAGTCAAAGTCCAGACCTGAATCCAATCGAGAATCTGTGTAAAGAACTGAAAAGTGCGTTTCACAAACGCTCTCCATCCAACCTCACTGAGCTCAAGCTGTTTTGCAAGGAGGAATGGGCAAAAATTTCAGTCTCTCGATGTGCAAAACTGATGGAGACATACCCCAAGCAACTTACAGCTGTAATCGCAGCAAAAGGTGGCGCTACAAATCATTAACTTAAGGAGGCTGAATAATTTTGCATGCCCAATTTTTCTGTTTTTTATTTGTTAAAAAAGTTTAAAATATCCAATAAATTTTGTTCCACTTCATCATTGTGTCCAACTTGTTGTTGATTCTTCACAAAAAATTACAGTTTCATATCTTTATGTTTGAAGCCTGAAATGTGGCAAAAGTTTGAAAAGATCAAGTGGCCGAATACTTTCGCAAGGCACTGTAGATGCAGGAGACATATATATATATATAGTAACTTAGCTTACTATGTATTTTTAGTCATGTCCACACCACGGTAAGAGTGTGTGAAGTATATACTTCACACACTCTTACCGTGGTGTGGACATGACTAAAAATACATAGTAAGCTAAGTTACTCTAACAGACATGCTCTCTTTTCACAAACATACTTCCAGAATAGTTCCCCTACATAACACTACTCCACAATCACAATATAGGAATATTACATACCATAATGTTGTTCACCTAACAGAAATCAATGACCGACCACCTCTCTCTCAGTCTGTCCTGATTATACAGTATGTGTTACCTAGCCAAGTAGACACGGCTGAGTGGCATTACTAATCCGAGCTACCAGATACCAGCCTTACCTAGCCTCACGTACGCCAGCCCACCCTGTGCTGGACGTTACAATATTATCTGTATATTGTGTTTAGTTACAGTATTTCATTCATAGTTTCCCCAGCATGTACCAGTTTTAGGTTTTCCCTGTTTTCTGTGTTTTATTTTGGTTATTCCATTTCAAGTTTTTAGTTTATGCCTACTGTGTAAGTTTATGTCCTTATATGGTCTTTCCTGTGTTGGGTAGTTTCTCACCAGTGTTTCATTAGAAATTAGTTCACTATTTATGTCGTTTTGTGCTGTCCATTCTTGTCAGTCAATATTTTCTGTTCATGGATGTCCTAATATGTGTCTTCCTGTTCTTGGATGTACCTGCACTATACATCCACTGCAGATGAATGTTTCTGTTCAGCCACAATTCCGGTTTTGCCTGTAGTACCTGTAAGTACAAGGTTTAGTTCCAAGTATTGTTACTGCTGTGTTTTGAATAGTTTCAGTGAAGCTACTAATTCAAGTAAGTATACATCACTCATCTTAAGGAAACACTCATGTCTCCTGTTTCTATAATATCATACATTGCACCTCTGACAGCTGCACAAACATATGTATGCTGAATTTAATATAATTTGCCAATACGGTATGCAAAAATTAAAAAGAAAGCATTTTTTTCCCAAATTGTTTTGCATTGTTATTTGGATAAATCTACATACAGGTCAAAAATTCTATAAGAAAATGCAAAATTATATATGAAGAATCCATATTAAAACATTTGTACTGTAGGTGTTCAGTGTGCATTAATCAGATCTCACTAGCAAATGCTGTGTAAGGCTCAAGGGGGCTTAAAGAACACAAGTTGAACTGTATTTATACCTATTTAACAAAAATAACAAAAGTATTAGGAATGCTGTTTATCTATGGTAATGTGTTGTAGTTTTAAAAGGTTAAAATAATATCACGTTTTACTGCATTTCAGTTCTGGTCTATCAAATGGCAAAAAGCCTTTTTTTATGTTTGAAAATCTGTAAGATTTTAGCTAATTTACCTTCAAGTAACTACTCCTTATGCTAACTCTAACCTTATCCCTTAACCTACACCCACTGTAACCTTCACCCTAACCCTAATCATACACCTGATTCCTTAACCTGAACCCTAATCTTAATCCTAAACCTGAGCCCTTATCCTAAACCATAACCAAATCAGTTTCTTATCATAAAGAGTTTGTTGATAGTTGGTCATCTATAGATGTCATGAATCCACACCCCTGAGCTGTCTTCCTCTCTCCTTTTGTGTGCCTTCCTTCTATTTTGGTATCCCTTGTATGTGTGTCTGGTTTATTTTGTGTTTGTATGTCTGTTGCAGTCCCCTGAGTTACCAGTTTCCTACACAACACGAAGGCACCCGTTCCTGAGCAACAGTCTCCAGCCCTAATCATCACCTGCACTTGCTGATCTGCCACACCTGGGCTGATTGCTGCTCTCCCTTCATAAGGGGACACACCTGGGCTGATTGCTACTCCCTTCTTAAGGCGATCAGTCCTTGCTGAATTATTATACTTCCCAGTGTGTAAAATCTGGAGCCAGATACTTGGTGCCAATTTGAGAATTGTGCTTTTTGTTATTTTAAACGTTTTGCTATTTCTATTCTGAGTACTATGCCTTTGGTTATGACATTATTTGTTCTAACTCCTGTTCTCTGTGTCTCTATCTCCAGTTTAATTCTGTGACGATAATCCGTAACTTTTGTTCTCCTGGATCAACATACCGTCCTCCTAACTATTCCTACCTGGCTCCCTAGTATTCCACCAGTCATCTCTAACCATCTGACTGGCCCTCTAGGAACCGGCGTGCCAAACCTCTATCATTCAAAACATCCATTCATCTACTACTTAATAAAATTCATTATTGCCCTTACTCACCATTTTCTCCATTTGGATTTTCTCTCTGTTATCCAAGCCTGATCCTGACAAGATCAAAGTTTCAGGTTTTGTTTATTTGTCACGTGATCTGGGGATGCAGATCTAATTGGATGTTTAAGGAATATCTTGTGCAGCAATGAAGTGAGAATAATAAACTGAAAAAAAATGAAAAAACAATAAGATATTGTGGAGGGCAACAAACTAAACAGTCTGTACATGTAAACAATATGTATTGTTGGGTGCATCCTGTCAATGCTGAGTATGTCTCTTTGTTCCCGTAAGTGCTTGAAAGGCTGCTAGAGCATAACTTGTACGTCAAACCTGAGCAGTCCCTTTTCTTCCAGCAATCCGTCTTCTTTCTGGTATACCGCATTTCCACCACAGCAGTGAAGATGGAGGTGGAATGCTTTGAAGCCATGGGTAATTGGCCAACCCCAACCATGGTTGAGGCAGTACAAAGGTTCCTTGGTTATGCTAAATATTTCAGGAGATTCATATGTGGTTGTGGCAAGGTTGTGGCTCCGATCACCTTGTTGATGGTCACCTTGGGGTCCGACCAGGCTGCATTGGACCTCTCAGGCAGACGGGGCATCCACCTCACTGAAGGTCCTGTTCCCCTTGGCTCTTGTGTTGGCCCACACCAATACATCCCTACAGATCGTGATGGATGTGGATGCTTCTGAGAATGGGGCCAGGTTGTTCAAAGTTCAAGGTGCAATACTTATTGCCATGTCAACACACAGTTGATTGGAATTTGAAGTGGGTAGGTGCCAGTGGTCTGACTGCCAGGACTGGCCGGGGGAGTTTTTTTTTCATCAAAACAATACTAATACATTGATGTTGGGTAACTTTATGCCACTCCCTCTCTTAATCTGGGTTTAAGCAGGTATATCTCTCTGGTTGCCACAAAAACACCTCCTTCGGCCGCCTCTCCTCCTAGTTCTACCCTGCTAATTATTGGAACGTACTGCAAAAATCAATGAAGTTCGAGTCCACTGTCCCTCTAACTACCTTTAAAGTAATACTTTCAAATCTACTGTCAGACCATTGTACATGTTGACTCCAACTCTCTTTTTGGCCATTAATGCATTTTGCACACTCTCACAGCTGTCTTTGTATGTTTTGCACACTCCCTTTCCCAAAGCCTTGGTCTCTATGCCACCTACTCTGGTGGTATTTCTGCACTGCCACCTTTTATTCAGATGAGTCTACATCTCAGACTGCCACGCCACTGTAGTTATCAATTATCTACCTCTATATGCTGACATTTGTTGAACTACATGTAAACATTCTATTGTTTATTCTGAAGATCTGCACACGGACACGATGTGGGGTGTTGGTGAAGAGAGGGAGACGAAAGGCAAATAGATGGTGGTTTATATTTAATATGTTAATTTCTCTAGGAAACATACAGATATCAGGTTGCAGGGAACCACCGGAGTGCACACGAGTATACATACATAGCCTGTGTTCTTTACAGCGGCACGGACACTGAATGGCTAACATATAAATGTACAGAGCATACACAGCACCTTCCAAACTCTAGCGACCCACTTGTCACAACATACATGATAATATGTAGCTCATGGATCATCTTCAAACACAACATAACGTATAATATAACATATCACAATGACCGACACCTCTCCTCAGTTTGGCACAGCTTATATACGACTAACTGACTAACTAATTGAACACGGCTGCATGTCTTTAACAATCAGATCTACAAGATACCAGTTTGACCTAACCTGAACACTATCCTAGCAAGGAAACTGAGGAGAGGTGTCAGCACACTTAAAGGGACAGTACCAAAAAAAACAAAAACATCATGGAATGCACTGATAAAACATAAACATAACATATATAATTATAAATGGAGTCCATGTAAAGTCTCTGTTCACATGCTGTAGTGCTGTTTCTATTATTTTTATTCGGTACTTCATTGTTGCATAATTCATGTGTAACTTCATGTTTCTGCACCTCTGCAATATTTATATTGGCCAGGTTGGCCTTTCAAATTAGAAACAGTTCTCAATGGCCCTCATTTATGTATCGTGCGTACGACCTAAAACAGGCGTACGACGATTCCAACGCAAAGCAAGGGATTTATCAATTTGAACGTGATCGTAGGCTGCGATAAAATCTCACGTCTGGTCTGACTTTGTGTACACAAATTCTCTAGTGTGACTAGCGCTGTTCATGGTATAACCACCCGGTTCAGTGAATTGTTGAACCAGCAATCATTTATGAATGTGTCTGCATCACAACTACCCCATATTGCAAATTACATTTCAGAATTACGAATTAATTATATTCAGCACATTTCTATTATGTGGTTTATTTTTTCCCTTTCACTTCAGGGTGGCCTAGAACATGAGGGCAGAAATTAGGCAAACAACAATTTCAATCAAATAATATATATATATATATATATATATTATATAAACAAGCGTTTTGGGAGTCCTGTAGTTGAAGTGATGGCAGATCTGGAGGACCTTAATGCGCGCTCTCTACATTGAGACCTTTCAGCGAGAGATCAGGGACAGGTCTGGTATATCACAGCCAACAATAGTCAAAGTATGCCAGCAGTTTTGGCAGCTATGAAGTCCCTTTCTGGTATATTCAAACTATGATTAAAAGACAATTTTATGAGATTGCTGGGTTTCCAATTGGGGCGGATTGGGCGATTGATTGTACTGCGTCTGTAGCCACCATCCATGAATGATTACGCATTTATCAATCGCAAAAACTTTAATTCAATCAACCTTCAGATCATATGATGCCAGGATGTTTGTTCTGAATATTGGTAGCCCGGTGGCCGGGTGGGACACGCGTCTCTTTATTTTTCTAAACTGCAGCATTGGAACGAAGAGGGCGCACTGCATGGCAGGAGTCATCTCCTCTGTGAGTTACGCCCTCGTACAATTATTATAATATTCTACATAGTTCTTTGGGGAAACGGTTGGATGTGATTCCTCTTGGTGTAAAAGGTTATGCCCTGACTGAGTACCTAACACCGCTTGCAAATCCCGAAACAAGCAAGAGCGCAGGTTCAACAGTGCGCACACACACGCACACGAACCTCAGTGGAGTGATGTATAGGTTTGCTCAAGGGCAGGTGGCTCTGTCTTGGGTAAGCGGGCTGGAGTGTGGGACTGCTATACATACCAGAGCAGGCCTGCAACATAATTATGGCATGCAGGGTTTTCCACCATATTGCGCTGGAGAACGGTACCATTCAATGAAGATCAGTGGCCACATCAGCCAACATTGGGGGCTCTACAAAGGAGACAGGATCTTATTCTGAGCTTCTAATATAATAAGTGCTATATTGGGTAAGAAAGCTACTTAAAAAATACAAGGTGGAATGTTTAGTGAAAATAATTCATTTCTTTGAAATACACTTCAGGTTCTCGTTAATCACTTTCAATGACTATAGCAGTAACCTCAGTCAACACCGCATTTTCCTTTAACAATCGACACCTGATTTTAAGCTTCCAAATAAAACCGAGCGGTTGGCCTGCACCTGAGACCTGGGCGTCTTTATTTTATCTCAGAGAAAATCCTTTTCTTAGCCGGTTTTCGCTTATCCATGTCGTAAATTCTAAGTGCGAGGCCTCTAATCTGTGCATATTTGTGGCCGTGATATTTAAATTACGATTGTTTTCAACCGTCTGATTTATCAACAGCCGCTCATTCGTACGCTGGAATTGGAGTGATACGAATTATTTGTAAATCACACATGAGTCTCGTCATAAGATGATTTCTACGCTCAGATCTACACTGGTTTCTACGCACGTTTGATAAATGAGGGCCAATGTGTTTACCTGATTAAGTAAAGGTTAAATAAAAATAAAAAATATATAATATTTCCTGCAGCTTGGCTTTGTTTAACGGTTTGTGACCATCCATCTCCCTCTTGATCACATTCCAGAGGATTTCAATGAGGTAGATTTTAAGAATAAATTGCAGTGGTCTGTTATTTTTGTCCCGAGCTGAATGATATGTTCTCTTTTTACAAAGAGAATCCTTTTCAATGTATATTTGGAAACCATGTCTGTAAAAGGACTGAATGAGTACTACAAACCGATTCCTGTCAGAGATTTGTGCTGAGGTAAATATGTATGTGGTTGCATGTTAATGACAACCATCACTTTGGCATACCTTTTGATAATGTTCACACAGTCATGTAATTATGTTCCCTGCCCGATAAAATCATAGGGGAGACCAAGGAACCGTCTGTTCCTGTATTTGTTCACATATACCGTATATCACAGATGTTTTTTCTGGCTCTACAATGCTTTTTATGCCCAATGTTCAATGAAAGACGTGTCTTACTGTTGACAACCAGCATCTTCATAATTACATTGATTATATTTAAATTATATTGATAAGCCCATGCAGAGAGCTAGAACATCTATTAATTTCTGTACTTGCATAGTCTTATCCTTTGAAGCGACTCAGTAAGACGTTGAGTTCTAGCTCTGATAGTGTTGCAGACTGATTCAAAAGGTAACCGGTTAGAACCCACATCAGGGCTATGATCATTTATTTTATAAATGTGACATTCAAAACAACACTGTAGTCTACTTCTAAACAACTCAGTATGACTCAATGATTCAATAGCCAATCAGAAAAAAAAGTCCATTAACACCTGTGCATAGTTGTATTCTGGTCATTCAAATATACACAATAAAATCGCCAGTGTTAAATCAACTCTGAGAGTGTTAATAACACTCTCAGTGTTTATATAGCACCAATGGGAAGCATATAGACACTGACAGTGTTACTTTAACACTCTCAGAGTTGATTTAACACTGGTGATTTTGCTGTGTACTCTGCCTGCTCTACAGTAGCTCAATGGAGAAATGGCAATGAATCTGAGAGGTGTTGGTTTCAACTCTGGTCCTATATGTGTGCCTGAATGTTTATACACGCCTTGTTTATGGTGGGTTTTGTCCTATTTATTGGGTGTTTAACAGGCTTTGCCAATTGACACGTGTCCTATGTATGTGTAACAATAGGGGTGTGGTAGAGTTCTGCAGCCCAAAATCGCATGAATTACCCTCTGAGGAAACTATTTAGCAAAATCGAAATATGTGAAATATGAACAAATGAGAGAGTCAATTAGGTTTGTAGGGAACTAAATAAAAAATTAATGATGTAACACATGAACATATGTGTGTTGATGTTGTTCTACATGCCAACTATTTTTGGCTTGCACAAAATAAAACTGCATTATTAATCTTTATCTGATCTGTCACATGTTTGGGTAAGATCGGGCTCAACTTTAGATTGGGTATTGATTAATTGGAAGTCTGTTGCAATTGGGTAAGATAATGATTTAAGCATCTCCAAAAGATTTTATGTCAACGTTTTGGGATCAGGAAGACCTCTGGTCCAGATATCTTAATGGATATCTGACCTTATCTTGGTTTACTAATTGAGAGATGGGGCAGTTGAGGGGTTGAATAAAACCCTCATGCCACATGACTTACCTGATATGCTCCAACCAAAAAATAATTAATATCGCTTTTGGGCCTATTGGGTGGGGCACAGTGAATAAGTAGAGTCCAAAATCAATGGACTGGGATATGATTTCCTCAGTCCTGAAATGGCCTCTTTAATCAGTGTGACTTAGTCCACATTTAGAGAAGTAATATAACATCCTGAGGTTCAAGGTGAGCTTTACCGCCTCGTATCTCGCGCTCCTGGCTCTGACGAGGTCTGGTTTGAAGTGGAGGATTATTTCACCATGTCATAGTAATTCCCTTGGATGGCAGATGAGCCTAATCGAATTAAGTGGAACGTAATTTAAGATCATGCTTGAATGTCCAAAGTAGGATTTTCAGAGGGGAATCAGAGCGGGAAAATTCACCTCCAATCTACGGGTATTTAAATGGGCTGGACGTGAGGGGCGGTACTCTGTTTGTCATAGAAAAATCTAGCTGAGGTTATTTTAAAATGCTTCATTACCAACACAGCAATTATTGTAATATTGCCATGTTCATAGTGTTAATTTACACTAATTATCTCACTGAAAGGAGACTGACTGTTAAAAATAGCTTGATCTACTTTTGTGTGTTGTGAGCAATTGCTGAATTTAACTATGCTTTCATTAGAAGCAACCGTACCTATGTGCTTTCTATTGATCTATTATTGATCTATATTCTATTATTATCGCTTTTGTCTACCTGTGATTAGAAGCAATGCCTAATCATTTTGGTGTGCAGTACCATAATAGTGAAAGTCATACTGTGAGAAATATAAAACAAACTCACTGTTATATTTATTTAATATTACATAGTAATTAATTCCGGATGTTCTCCCCAAAGTCACCCTCCTTCACCGTCCCCTAAAAAATATCCTATTCTTCCTCCATCTTCCTCCTCTACCCAGACCTGTTGGGGCTGTGCCTTTGTGGTGCACTGAGACGTAAATTGTTGCGGGCTGCACCTGTGCACTCCAGGTGGTGTACAGCACAAATGACAGCTCACATCACCAACATAATTTCTGCTCTGCCTGCCTCTGGCATGGTCCCCTGGAGGCTGTGAGATGGGCGCAGAGGGCAACGTGGGCTGTGTGTTTTGTGTGATTGTGATTGTGTGTTTGTGTGTGCACATGCCTCTCTGTGGGAAGTTTTTCTTTGGAACGTGTCATTGTGACTAACAATGCACCTGGACCTGACAAATATTACCATACGTCGACCTTAGATGACCCTCAGGTTTTTCTTTAAGTAAAAGAAGGCTTTTGTCATGCGACTAACACTATTTAAATCTGTGGAGGAAAACTGAATAGCCAGACTTGTCCGTAATTGTGTTTCATGGACAATTATGATTTTTCTCTTGCAAACATTATTTGCTTAAGGAGCTACATTGCAGAATTGACTAGTTGTCACTATTTTGTTTATGCTGTTTTAGAACAGTTTTTATATTCATATGTATCTATTGGAAACACACACAAATACACACAGATAAGGACACAAGTGCATGAACACACTCACACAATTACACAGAGACACACACACACTTTGTAAGGACTTGAGAGGTTGAGTGCTGTGGTGATTAATTAGAAGAGAGGGAGATGAAATGAATGAGAGTTCATCCCTGCTTAACTTATCCTGTCTTAGCAAATGAATTTCTGCATATCAGATACAGTTATCTTCCGTCTACAGCTGTTAGCTTTGACTCAAGGTGTTGGATGGAATCATTTAGGATGTTTCGAGCAATTATAGAGCATTCTGGAATCGTATTTTGCTATTGATTAAATTTCAAGAAATCGAAAGCAGCAATCAACTAATACATGTTGTTCTTTTCGCCCATCTCTAACAGTTTTGATTATTTAAATGTACTGATAACAAAAGTATTCAGCAGAAACTGAAACAGTAATTCCCCAAATAGTGAATTGGCATTTTTGTTTGTTTTATAAAACAGATTAGTCCAGAGTACAGTGCATTAGCAATGCTTAATGAAGAAATACAAATATTGCTTATAGCATAATTTACATTAAATAGCATTTTTTAACTACTTTCCATACATTTGCAATCACTCAACAGAGAAAATCTAGTTAGAGCTGTAATTATACAATTTGTGAACAGCATTTTACCATTGTTCTGTTGTTTCTCCCAAACTTTCCTGTAAAACTGTAATTAGATGTTTTCATTATAATTAGTTTTTATCAACATACTGTATTGGAATGTTTATCCACAACTTCAGAAGTTATGCTGCTCTGTGTTTACCACTGCTAATGGTTGTTTAATCAAAAGTTTTGTTTTCGAGATAGAGAGCATTTAGCAACAACTTTGTATTGCCAGGCAAAAGATTGATAAGGTTTATATTCAAAATGAAACTGCAATTATTTTGTCCAACAGCTAGCTACATATTTGTTTCATACTGCTGACAGAATCTAGTAGTGCCAGATTTATGAGGTAGTGAAATTAAATTAGGCCTACAATAGATTCATTTTTCTGATTTGCTTATTTCACCTCATTAAATGTCCCCAGGTTTTTTAAGATGTACTGTAATATATTCAACACATCAGTTTGTCAGAAAGTATTCATCATTTAGAAGATCAGGGCCCGAATGTCATATTCATATTTAGATAAGTCGTCTTCACACAGGCTTCAGCAACAAAACTGTACCTTCAGTCAATTTGTTTTACTCACAAGTTAAAAATACTTTGGTTGAAATCAGCCCTTATAGAGCAACATTATTGGAATGGTGATATAAAATTAGCTTTTTAACCAATATTTTATATTATATAGAGAGATGTTACCTGATCTTACACCAGAAAGATAACATGCTGTAGACCAAGAGTCTCTGACCTTAAACAATAATACGTATAGTCAGGTGTGATCTGATCTTAGACTATAACAGCTCAGATCATAAAGACCAGTAGTGTGAACTAATCTTAGAGCGTAATATGTTAGATTGTAAGGACAAGATGTTATAGGTAATCATAGTGCATACGTCTCTCCTGATGTAAATGTAAGAAGACATGCTGTAGAAATAGTTAGGGACTAGATGTAATTATAGATTTGTGAATGCAAAAGCTAGTGACAACCTGACAGTTTCCGTGCCCTGTCGCCCAGTGGGTATTCGGCAATAATTGCTACAAGATTAGTGGTTGAGTGGTTGATATAATAACAGAAAAACTGCTGATGCACAACTGAATTTTAAAATTGCACCTGATGTATTCAACAATTCTTACTCTCAGCAATAAGTTGGGGCTTGAATTTCCATTGCTGCTTGAAAGTATGAAAAGTCATAGTGGTGATTCTTATAGAAAATATGAAAATATACTGATACAATCTTTATCTAAGCTGTATTAAAGACATTCCAAATGAAGGACACAATCAAAAACATATGTTATATGTTATTTTCATTGTTTATTTTAACAAAAGTTGCTTGTTAAAAACTCCCTCAGGTATCATGTGTACAAAAATATGTGACCACAATTATTCAATACAGTGCATCCGGAAATACTTTCCTCTATGGCCTGAATGGTAAGGGTTATGTTTGGAGGAAACCAGGCACTGTTCATCACCTGGCCAATATCGTCCTTACAGTGAATCATGGTGGTGGCAGCATCATGCTGCGGGCATGTTTCTCAGTGGCAGGAACTGGGAGACTAGACATGATTGAGGGAAAGATGCAGCATTGTACAGAGACATCCTTGCTATAAAACCTACTCCAGAGCGCCCTGGACCTCAGACTGGGGTGAAGATTCATCTGTTAATTATTTAGGCACCCCTGACAGTTTCCAAGATTTTAATTTATAAATAATTGGGTGCTTGGATCAGCAATTTCATTTTGATCTATGAACTAACTGAAGGACACAGTAATATTTCGGTAGTGAAATGAAGTTCATTGGATTAACAGAAAATGTGCAATATGCATCATAACGAAATTAGACAGGTGCATTAATTTGGGCACCCTTGTAGCACTGATTTAATGGAACACACAATTAGTTTGGTGGACTAATTAAGACTTGAACGTCATAGACAGGTGCATCCAATCACGAGAAAAGGTGTTTAAGATGGCCAATTTCAAGTTGTTGTTCTCTTTGACTCTCCTCTGAAGAGTGGCAAGACAGGGGCCTCAAAGCAACTTTCAAATTACCTAAATACAAAGATTGTTCACCATTATGGTTTAGGGGAAGGCTACAAAAAACTATTGCAGAGATTTAAGCTGTCACTGTCCACTCTGAGGAACATAGTGAGGAAATGGAAAACCACAGGCACAGTTCTTGTTAAGGCCAGAGGTGGCAGGCCAAGTAAAATATCGGAGAAGCCTTTTCTGCACACACGCCACAAACAAAGTCACTTGAGGTATGTAAAACCCACAGTTGGACAAGCCAGCTTCATTTTAAAAAGAAGGTGCTGTGGACTGATGAAACAAAGATGATGTTATTTGGTCATAACAAGGGGCATTATGCATGGTGGCAAAAGAAGAAGGTGTTCCAAGACAAACACTTGCTGCACAGTAAAATTTGGTGGAGGTTCCATCATGCTGTGGGGCTGTGTGGCCAGTGCTGGGAATCTTGTTAAAGTTGAGGGTCACATGGATTCCACTAAATATCAACAGATACTTGAGAATATATCTGTTACATCTGTAGAGGAATCAATCACAAAGTTACGCTGGGGCTGGATATTTCAACAAGACAACAACCCAAAACACTGCTCAAAATCTACTCTGAATTTATGAATGCAGAGGAACAAGTACAATGTTCTGGAATTGCCATCCCAGTCCCCAGACCTGAATATCATTGGAAATCTGTGGGGTGATTTGAAGTGGGCTGTCCATGCTCGGCAACCATTAAACCTAACTGAACAGGAGATATTTTGCAAGGAGGAATGGTCCAAAATACCTTCATCCACAATCCAGACACTCATTACAGACTATATGAAGCGTCTAGAGGCTGTTATTTCTACTAAAGGAGGCTCAACTACAGGTTGATGTGATATTTCTCTTGGGGTGCTCAGATTTATGCACCTGTCTAATTTGGTTTTGATGTATATTGCACATTTTCTGTTCATCCAATAAACCTCATTTCACTTCTGAAATATTACTGTTTCCTTCAGTTATGTGATACATCAAAACCAAATTGATTATCCAAATAACTGATTATTTATAAATGAAAATCATAAATATTGTCAGGGGTGCCTAAACTTTTGCATAAATCTGTATACTGTACAGAATATTTCTCTCAGGAGAAGGCCAGCTAATTCAGCACCATGGACAGTGCACTAATGAATAAAGCCAGAACACTCCAGAATAGGCATCTAGTACAATGGGGTTGCAGAGATGTGTTCTGGAAAGAGCCGGTTGGGATGGGTCTGCCTGGGCACACCTGCCTGGGATAAGGAGTGATTGGATGGCTATAAAACAGGGTGAAATGGCACCACTCATTGACAGAGAGGCTAGTTGTTACGAAGTTATATTGTTGTCTCAGGCTTTCCCTTCCCTCAACATACAGAGGCGACTAAGTAATGATTGGCAGACCACAGGGTGAGGACCGTTGAACAGAATAAATAGAAATGCCCGCCAGCTGCTGATTTTGTTCCCCCACTTTTTTATTCCAGTTAATAAATGTCCACAGGCATCTCTTTTCAAACCAAGCATCAGTGTTTTGTGTCTTTTGCCCACCAAAATATACAAACAATACTTGGTGTGAGTCCTGTAGAATTGTGGGGCCTTAAAGAATTGTTTTAAGTGAATCAATGTCTCATATACCTGGGAAAAGCCCTGATTGTTGTCTGTTTTGGATTCTTAAGTAAAATGTCTTCTAATTGACTTGTTGATCTTGCTGTGAAATCTGTCTGGTGACACTGCAGAATTCTTCTTGTGTTCTGGATGCTTGAACGTACAGTAATTAGAGAAGATCTCTTTCTCTCTTCTGGTCTGCTGCTTTGTTTTTCTACAGCGCCTGTATGCGTTCCCACTCCAATGGTTCCCGTCATAACTCTTCCTCTGCTCGCTGAGGCCAGAACAGCTCTTGTGTTCTACATGATCATCTCCGACAGCATTGATCTCATCTCAGCTCACTCATACACTCTGAACCCTCTCTGGGGCGTGGGGCTTTTTACTGGATTTGTGGGTGTTTTGTTTGAAAAGCTGTCTTTGAGGTTAACTTTGTAATAAAAGCAAAAACAGAGTGTTATTACTAGTAGTTTTAAAAGGAATATGATTAATGACAGTCAGACTTTATGGAGCCTCATGACAACCGTCCTTCCATAATTAAAGTTAAAGTCTATGCCACAGAATAAGAGATGTTGAGGTATACACTACGGAGAGTAATGGACATGATCTTTTATAAACTATGTATGCGCACACTGTGATAAGGGTACGACCACTGGACCTCACAAATACAGCACCACACTTAAATAGTCAACAAACAATATGTTTTCATCATACTTTATATTATCATCCACAGCGGGAATTGAACCCACCAACGTGGCATCACAGCCCAAGTGTGTTACCTACTGAGCCACGTGGGGGATCAGAGAAAGCAACATTATCTATTCAATTATGCTTAAAATAGGAAGCTGGAACAAGAACAGAGGCCCAACTAGCATCCTTTCCGCTGTGTAATCAGTCCACTAAATATGACCAGGGCTTTTAGGTCTCTGGAAAAATGTAGCACACTAAAATATGTGGAGAATAGGGAGCAGTTAGGGGCACAATCAGAATAGTGAAGCAGTGCCCACGCAGTGGCATGCAGCCTCCAAGAGGCCAAGCCAGAATGAAACTGGAAAAAAATAGTCTACTTTTTACTTTCTTCTAAACTGTAGTGATTTTTTTATTGAATGTTATATATACTTACAGTAGGCGTGACTGCAGTTTTGTTGGACATATGTTCCCCTCCCAGATAATGTCTCAAAAAGGAAAAAGCACCATCTAACCTCTACAGGAACACCCACATGCTGTTTATTTACCTGCTGTTCGGGATGTATAACTCATAATGAATAACAACATTACAGCTTCATAATCATAGAAAAAACTTTTTTTAAGACTGCAGAATGATGTACCCTAATTACTAAACTATATTGTAACAGTATTGTAGGTATTATAAAAAAAACAGGTAGTTTGAGTCCTGAATTCATATTGCTTGAAAGCTGTGGTTAATGGCACAGTATGAAAACACAAGTATGACATCACATACATTTTTACTGTTATAGTTAGTAGCAGGTTTATAGTAGGAAATGCAGGGGATTGAGGTACATTGCCAAAATACCTTCGCTAACTGCTGGGGTTGTTAAGGAATAGAAGTGTAATTTGTGTATACAATTCCACACGCTAAACAACACATTCTATCACACATTCAACCACTGTGTTACTATAATATTTTGTAACTACTAAACACATTTGAAAAGTTGTCATGTTGTGTGATTTCTTTGTAAGCAGGGTGGCTAAACTCACCAACACAGGTAATACTGAATACATTTTTAATTCCATTTGAAAAGTTATAACTCTTAGAGTTACATGATTTATTATAAAATGGGTTTGGCGATATCTGTAATTTAATTGGCTAAAATAGAGTTTAAACCCTTTGACAATTCCTTGGTATCCCCAGGGTCAGAAGTAGCACAAACAATAGAGCGGTGTGTACTGGCAATGGAACATTATCACCAAGCCAAATCTGAGGTGCCAAAATAAAACAAAAATGGTGGACAATATATCTTGCTTCGAGTTTCAACACAAATTTCTAAATAAGAATATCTACACAATAGAAGTGATTTTAACATTCATTCATCACAATGCCAACGTTGCCGTTCTAGACATGCTAGCCAGCCACAGGATTTAAGTATCTCATTTTGTTATTTTATTTTCATTTAAAAAAATGTCATTCTGAAGCCCACTTGTCTTAGCTATACTTTACCAATATGTGTGTGAAGAAGCTGTTATGTAGTGTAGTCGTTTTTGACAGTCTGCTTCTAACCTTATGATGTCTAGTAGACCTGAGTGCACCTTTGGCCTTGTGGTATCTCACACTGCTGAGGTGTGTGGTTATTCTCTGGCAACACACAGTCTGTCGTGTTAATGCTTAATTATTTACATAGTAGAACAGTAGAATATGCAAACTACACCAGCTTGTTTAGTTATGTAATACTCATTCCTCAAAAACCTTGGTAGTGTGCAGTAATAGGTACTGTTTCTATCTGTTATGTTGTTACTGCAGTTATTACTGTATTAGTTACACATTAACGGCACTTGGAATAAGTGCTGTAAAGTGTAAAGTTGCTCTGTTACATGTGTGTGCATATGTGTGTGGGAGAATGTGTGTTGTATCGCCGGCTGTTTGTGGAGACAGTGGAGAACTATCCGACAGTGTTTGGCCCATGGCTCCAGGAGAAAGAGGACTCATTACCAGGATGGAGGTGACAGACACTGCTGCTCTGAGAGGGCTCGGAGACGTCTGCGTGTGCACGTGTGCGCTGAGTGTGTGCAGGGTGTGTGTTTGTGTCGCTGAACGCCGGGAAGTTGTGTGTGGCTGTGGCGTACCAGCCAGGGGTTATTAATTGAAAGAGATTAAGCTGCTCTTGCCTTCACCATGACAACACCATCAATAAGGGTCCTTGTAGACATCCCAGGACTGGTGTTCCCATTGTCTCCCCACTCCCTCTCTCTCTCCCTCTCTCTCTCTCCCTCTCTCTCCCTCTCTCTCCCTCTCTCT